>QNGE01002358.1:53091-85248 GCA_008508345.1 Paragonimus westermani
TGCCATGACAATACGCCTGCACTGTTTAAGCCAACTCTTCTCCATAGGGATGCGATTATTTTTAGCTCGTCATCCTTAGTATTTGTGGGGGATTCTCACGCCTCTTGCCAGAGCTTCAATCACTTTCCCGGGGACCTTATCCTGACGTTGTAGACGCACTAGTGTTTGTGGGTTCTGCTCCATTATTAAGCCGTTGACTCCAAAGGTCACTTTGGGGAGTTCGTCGTCTATCTGCGGTCGAGAAAGAAAATCCGCGACGCCATTGCTCATGGTTGGTCGTGAAGTCATATTCCTGTAAACGTAATATCCATCGGGCTTTATTGGACGCCTTCTCGCTACACTATGAGCGTCAGGGACCCATAACTGGTTGGCAACCTTTTGAGCTTCAAGTCAGTCACGGCATCGGTTGCAGCGGGGAAATCGGCTACGAGTATGGTTTGCCTGGTTTCTGGTGACACAACGAAACGGTGCTTTGTGATATGGCCGCCGATACGTACCCCACATTCCTTCACACCGTTAACCAGTAGACTATGACCTCCAACCGTCCTGACCATCATGGATGTCGGTTCTAGGTTTCGCTTTTCTGCACGAGCAATCAACGAAATAGCCACCCCTGTATCGACTAAGCACTGTTCTACTTCTCCGTCAACCTCAACCCTTATATGTACGGCCCGCTTCTCAATCGCTCTCATTACCAGTTGACCCGCCCAACAAAAAGAACAATCACGAGACACTTTATTTTTAGACCTTTTAGACCTCCAGGTTGGGCAATCCTTCTTCCAATGTCCTTTGATTCCACAGATGAAACAGTCCCTTGGTCGATCGTTCTTCCGTGATGCTGTTCTCACAGCAGCTACATCCGCTTCGAGTTGCTCCATTGCCTTCTGCATTTCTTCCAGTGTATTCTTGTCCATATTCCTGTTTGCATCCACTGAGGCTACGCACATTACTGCCAACTCCCGCGTCACCTTCGCCAGCTAGTCAAGTTCCATCGGCCAGGCGACATGGGCAATACGGACTTGGTCGCGAACTGCCATCGGGAGACCTTCAATAAACTGTTCCGTCAACAACTGTCGTCATGGTTCTTGATCCAATCTTGGCAAGCCCTGTCCAGCAAACTTTGCAGAGTGGCGGCAAACACGGATGGTTCCGCTCCTTGTCCAAGACTGGTCGCCTTGAACCGCCCCGTGGCCCCATGGCTGTCAAACGCAGCCGTCAGCGCCTACTTCGCAGCATCCCACTCCATCTTCGCGCTGCGTCTAGCACCGCCTTCGCTCTGCCCTTCACCGGCGTCCGCAGGTCAGCCAGCTTCCCACGGTCGGTCTTGACTCCGACCACTTCGGCCACGTCCTCAAAGTCCTCCAGGAACGTTCCGACGCCTCCATCTTCGAACGGCTGTGGCCAGGGAATCTTTATCCTCACGTTCGAGACGGCACCAGTTGTTGTGTCCGCAAAAGACGCTTGGTCTGCGAGTTCGTTCATTGCGCAAACTTCCCTACAGGTCATGTCAAAATCTAAACCACAAACACGTGCACTCATTTGCACGACAGACAGGCATTCACATACATTGGATGACAGTACATTGTCATTCGCCTTGATGAAAGTTCTCACACAGCACGTATACACTGTTCCGATAGTCCCTTCTTGTCCTTCGCGTTCGGGACTTGTTTTCTTGTTCCTGAATGTCGTCTGTGGGTAATATACTACTTGCGAGTAGTATACTGCTCACAACGAAACTGCCTGTTATACAACACTCCTCCCCCTTCTGAGGTTCCTTTGCATTTGTCGACNAGAGTGGTATCTCTCTGAGGCCTATGGGTCGCGTATATAAGGCAACAGTACGGGCTGTGTTACTTCATGACAGCGAAACTTGGCTACTCAGGATAAGAGACGTGAACCGTCTTCCGGTGTTTGACCACGGATGTTTGCGCTCGATCGCTCATATCGGGTAGCACCAGCGAGTAAACAACGAAGAGGTTAGGAAGTGGGTGTTTGGTAGTGATTGCCAAGCGTGTTCTTTCGTTCATTTCTTACATTCGCATAGACATTGGTGGTTAGGTCATGTGCTAAGGATGCCAGCCGGTTGTCTGCCACACCGAGCACTCTTTGCGGACTCCGTGGCCGACTGGCGCAGTGTGAGGTGGACGAATGATGATTTGGCATGGAGAAGTGAAGTCGTTCATGAACGAGTTGGTCACTTGAGATCGGGTTCGTCTTTTGGGCAGGGGCCATCACGACTCGCAGAGTCGATGGCTGGAGAGGTTAGGTGTGATGTCGGCTAATCGAGCTTAGTGGCGTGAATGCTTTCATTTTTTGTGAAGTGAGTGTATTTGATGACGCGGGGCAGTGAATGGCGTAAAGAAGCTGTCATACTGATGACGCACTACTTTCAGCTACAGGTTGGTTGTTTGGCTGCGAGATATAGACACTATCAGACTGAATGTTTGAATATAAAAGTGGTTATTTTTGTGGTTAGGTCTATTCCCGTTTCCTTCTTTTTTCCTTGTCTCGTCCAATGCAGGTTTTACTTTCTTTTTCATAGTTGTGTGGCGGTTAAGCATCAGTGTGAACCACTGATCTGACGATGAGTAAAAACATTGCCAAAATGAAACCACGTGAAATTGTGGTTCAATGTAACATCTCAGTGGTTTACAGATTGGAATTCGGAAGCGCATTACTTCAAACCATCAAAAATTGACTACTTCAGGAAGGAAAACAAAACACCAATATCCTCAGACATATCGAGGGGGGCAGTGTGTGTTAGAACAGCTGGTCAGTTTAGTAAGAGCAGTGAAAATGGACGGAACTAGACGTTCCTGAGTATAAAATTCCAATGACTTTACTAAACTTCAGCAGAAATGAGTTCTTTAAAGTTGACATGGCGCCCACGTGAAACGGGAAAGAACCGCGCCCCTGGAGACAAATGCACATTAGACCCTTTGGAAAGATACTAAACAATTTGGGAACAATCCGAAAAAAAGCAGCATCGTTTTATTGAGAGCGTAGTCATAAGTTAGGAAGCACGAGTGAGTTACCATGTATTGGACATTCATGGACGACAAACTAAACAGACAACAAACTCAACAGACCATAAGAGAAACCAGTTATCACATTGTGCAACCAACAGTTAAAGCTAAACAACTGAACCCATAAGCACATTAGTCATACTGAATGTTCAGTTCATGCCCTATGCAAAGCGTTTTGCTGTCACGAGGCACACAAGGTCGCAACATGCGGAGGTCGGACTCTGTCAGGCTACACAGGCCCAGACGGCGTGAACAATCGAAGCAGTCGGCCCACAAATTTGTAATTGACGACTAACAACAATACTGAGCGTGGTAGGTAAATCGATTTCCATGAAATTTTGTTAAGCAAGACTCACGCCGGCCACTTACACTGGAGGCCTTCCGAACATGTTGAAAGTGGAACGGTGTCTCGAAAAAAAGGTTTATGAAACCGCACAACTCACAGAGGATGAAGGTCAGATCTTACACAGTAATGACAAAAATTCGATCGGAGCATTCAATTGCCTGAATGTCAGCGAACCGGATGAGATCGTGCTGTTCTTAGAATAATTCCGACAAAGTAAGACGACAATAGTAACAATAATAATGACGACAAGATGCGTGGTTAAGGAGCCAAACGCGGCCCGAAATTGTGAACGGGATGTTAACAGTGTAGTCTACCACGTTGAGTGTGAATGGTGTGAGCACGGTACATCACAATCGTAAAGATATGTGTGAAGATATGCGAGAGGTTTAGTTCGTAGATCGATCCAAGCTGTTCAAGCTATCCACATGCCTAGAGTGCCATGATAGACAGTTGTTAAACCACAGCTGAAGGACGCATGAATCGTGTCACAAACTCAATATTACATATGCAGACGACTTGGAAACCGAGTATGATCAACTACATAGAATAGAAACGCATTCGATCGTCGGGTCAGATTTGGAGTTGAACGAGCCGGCGCCCGAAAACGAAGCGTCTACACAAAACAGCATTTCGACGGGACAGTCTGTTTTGCTAAATCTATCAAGTCAAGTAAACAGGGCTGTCTGCCATCCAAAAACACGTCATGGAACCAAGAGAACATACCTTACAGATGGACCGGTTCGATGAACAGGTAGTTTTAATCAAGAACTAAACGACGTCGTGCACGGATAGTAGCCTTTCAGAGTCTAACACAAATGGAATGGAAGATAAACATGAACAGCGTTGCTATTGAACGAATTCTCCTAATTCTGAACAATCACTAAAGTAACGTTGGTCAGGTCATCGCGACCAATGTTGTGTGCACAAAAAGCATCCATTCCAGTATTATCTAAAGGTCCAGAGTCCACTTAACCTAGTCAATCAACTATAGACCGGGTGGAAACAAGTGAGTGGAAGCAGATTTCTTGCGGGACAAGATCAGGTTTTCACCCAAATCCCGGAATAAGCACAACCGACCAATAATCACCGATTATCTCGAATGAAAATTTTTCAACACTTTTGGGACAAGTTAAACCGAAGACCCCATCAAAAATACTATTTGGAAGCAATGTTGGCACATTAACATCATACTTTAGGCGTAGTTGGAGGCTACTGGAAACTTACAGATTTGTTGTGATAAAAGCCGCGTACGTTAAAGATATTCACTTTAGGCATGTCCGTTTGATTTTCTCATAAATAAAGGAATGGATGACTGTGAGTGGTGTTCGCCGAATACCAACCAATACTTCCTTTCCGGTGGAGAACCGAGTGATCTTGACAATGCACTCAATAGTTTGTTGCAGTTTGACAATGTTAATGCAAATCAACAGAGGGTGTCTCGCGTGATGGTAAACGACTTGAGATGAGAATCACAAGCGCAATAAAACTTTTGGGGCTGTTGGCCGGTCTGTATACTAGGAAAGCTGAATTAGCAGCGCACAGATGTACACGGATGTACAGTGGTTACCAGCTTAAAGACTAGAAGGATATTTGTCAACTTAAATCAGCTTGAGGCGTAAAGGACACACATGCAAAGCGACCATAACAACTGCTTATCTATGCCTTCGAAACGTAGTCCTCCATGGTGGAGAACGATGTGTCAAATCGTAGGGATCGGACAGTACCAAAAGGTAAATACCAATGAGACTAGGAAGCGGAAATTTAGTACGGAGAATCGATAGAGTTTATTCGTGACTCAGAGCATAAAAGGTATGACGCCTAATTGGGTTCAGTCAACTGAACACTGACGCTCTGTGACTCAGCGATAGGTAAAGTACCGGATAATTACTGGACAGTGACAAAAACGGTAAAAAAAAAACGCTTGCATACACACTGTAGGTATGTTGGTAATGAAGGACTGAAGTTAAACACAGCTTTCAAGAATTTGCTCATTCACCTTCCTTCTTACGTGCGTCAGCAACAGCTTACTCATTTTATTTCTCCACACAGTTGTACGATGGCCGAACACCGAAAACAACGGGTAATGCACTACCGTCCACAGCGATGACTGATTCATGCTATTGGTTTACAAAAGTTAGTCAACTGACCTACACCATTCACTCCGCTCTGCCTTTTTCATCGTGCGCTGATTCATAGGTTCGGAAATTTTTTCTACAGTTAGTTGCCATTGCGATACAGTTGGAATGTTGGTGTATGGCAACACATACCTTCGTCCTAACGTATACTAAATGGTCGATCGTACTGAAACAAAATTTATCTAGCCTTGATGAATTGATTAGCAGCCGAATCGATCAACAATGTATACGTCACAACCGAGATAAAAGTAGGCCGACTGAGCGAGTATTAATTGGTTCAGACGGCGCCGTAGATCAACGGCAAAAGCCTCGCCATAAGTTAGGCGTCTGACCATGTGTTAAACGCGAAGTAGCCGTGTAAAGTGACAAACGTTTCACAACAAACAGCAACGAAATCTGGTGCTATGTAAGGTAAACAATAAGAATGGCACAGAGAAAAAATGTAACTGACGTAAACAGAGGTTCGCAACACGGGCACATCACATTCGCCGTATACGACAGAAAACTTTAGTCTCTGTGCCGTCATATCCAGAACCTAAGTCACACGCTGGCCACTAGAGTGCCGCCATAGTCCTAATCCATCACTTTTAAACGAGGCACGTTGCGGCAAGTAATACAACGGTATTCTTAAAGTGTGGCTATGTCAACGAAGCCTGTGAGACGAGATCAGTGGGCTGGGTGATCCAGTCTGTTCGTCCTTAAAAACGGCGGCGAATTCCGTCACTTACCACAGGCCACTAAAGCTTCGAAAACGGTGACGGTTAAAAACGGACATAACAAAACTCTTCAGCACGAATGAGGCAGGTTTCGCAGCCGTACGCTACATCGGTTAATTGTGTCGCGCACGTGTTTTAAGCAACCCACTGATGTGGCTACACACGGATGTGATTAGAAATGACAGGAATTCCCACAAAAATCGGGCGGTTCAATGAGTTTTTCGGGATGACTATATTAATGAACAAATAACAGAGTGGTATTCAGAAAAAGAGAAAGCAAGGTATTCACTTTGGAGGAGGAAATTAACTGGCGAATGTCCTCTCTTGACGTGGCATTGACATGCACACCAGATAATTCACTACAGAGGAGCGTAGTTAGGAAGAAAACGACGATTGGTCAATACCTGCACTTCCATAGCTACGTACCGATCAGTCTCAAACGTGGTCTGATACGTTGCCGGACGAACCGAACAAAGAGGATCTGTGCAGATGGCACGACAGAAAAGGAACTAAAGAAATTACAGGAGATTCTTAGTCCCAACGCCCACCCACAGGAGTTCATCAACAGCAATATACAGGATAGACAACCGCGACCGTTAGTGGACAATGCCGATGAGAACGTCTACTTATCGTTACCACTCAAGGGTGACGCAGCGGCAGAGTTGATATAAAGTCAAATCAACACGATTTACTGCGCCGCTAGTATGTTGTCACATTCCACTCAAAACGGGCGGTTCCACTGAATTCGGAAAGTAACATGTCTAATAATTTTGTCTCCTCTTTGATCTATTCATTTGACATTTCCTCTGGCTCAGCATACACAGGTCGCACTATAAGCGTGTACCTCAAAGAAGCCGTGGATACTGTCCAGCTACTCGGAAAACAAAACGCATCAGTCCATCCATTCTGGCCCATCTGATCGATTGTGATCAACACACATACATCGTGAGACTGGACCTTGACGTGGTGTGACAGATTGCACACCTCCATGACATTTTGGTCTAAACTGGACGGTGTGGTGATTACACCAACAAAGTTACTCATACCAGGCAGGCCAACAGGTAGAGGTCTGACAAACCAGTTTCCTGGTCCTCCGGGTTGGGGGTTGGAAGATGGTTGGCATCTCTTCCCGATAAACGTGCCACTTCTAGTACACCAACACCCATCCGCTGCTTTGCCGTACTGGCTTTTGAGCCAAACGCTTCGGTTGATAACCCTAATCGTTCTCCTGTCTAGGTCTGGGCGTCCGGGTAGTATCTCAGCCCACACACAACCATGAATACTCACAACACAAACAATTCCATACTGCATAGGCCTATCTGCTGCATACAGCAGGGTGGATATGCGAAAACATGCTACTGCTGACTCCTCCCACACGATCCTATCAAATTCAGCTCACAGGCCCCTCCCGATCCCCAATTCTGATAACTTCACTGCAGGTCCCACAACAGATACAACTAACCATAGTAACACTGTGCCGATAAGTCCCAGCTCTCGCCACTCAGTCCCAGACCTCCCTCGTCCTGTGCTTCGACCTAGAACGCAAATTATTATGGCTTTCTTCAACGTTCGTATTCTAAAACAAATAGGTCAACAGGCTGCTCTCGCACGAACGTTAGCCTCGTTACATATTGATGTTTGCTGTATCTCAGAGACTAGAATCCACGACAGTAGTCAACGTATGGAATTGACAGCACCCGCACTTTCTACCCGATACTGGTTATACACTTCAGGTGACTCTCCGGCCGCCGATACCGGTCAGGCTGCAGTAGGTATAGTCCACAGCACGACGGCCGCAACCACATTGATAGATTGGATTCATATTAAAAGCAGACTTTGTTAGGGTCAGTTCTAGACGCAAAACTGTCAGAAATCTCCTCGTTGTGTCTGCTTATGCTCCAACTGACTGTAGTGACATCGGCGTCAAGGACGTCTTTCATTCCGATCTGGCCGCTCTCCTCCGGTCGACACGTGGTTCTGATGTAGTCGTTCTGGCCGGAGACATGAACGCCCAGGTGGGCCGCCTTGGTGAGGCCGAATCTCGTTTAGGTGGCAGGTTTGGGATAGCATCACATCGCTCGGACAATGGCGGGCGACTATTGCAGCTGTGCGCTGAGCATAGACTGCTTTTAGCCAGTACTAGTTTTAGGCATCGTGCACATCGTTGCTATACTTGGCGCCCTCCTTCTCTGAGTCAGACCTGGTCTTAGATAGACCACATAGCTGTTAGTTATGGGTGGCGGGGTTCCATTCAGGACAGTTGTTCTTATTGGAGCACGTACCTGGATTCAGATCACGCGCTGGTACGTTGGCGTTTCGTACTCACTTCCGCTGAACAACGATCCTACCGACAGCAACGAACGGCTGTTGGGAAACTGACTATACCGTCCGTAAAGCATAAGTATCAAACTAGTTTAGAAATCTGCCCTAGTATTTCTCACTCCAAAGATCCTGATTGCTGCTGAACCAAGATCACACAGGCCATTCGTGAAGGAGGTACATTAGCACGCGGCACGGGGATACATGGAATGAACAAACACTGGGCCCCGGAAAAATCTCTGGAGTTATTAAAAGCGGAGCAATTTAATGACGCAGAGCAGTGAAAATCGTAAGGAGGCTGTCTCGCTGATGACGCCTTACTCTCACTTGCAGCTCGGTCGTTCGTTCGCAAGGTATAGGCACCTTCAGCAGTTAGGTCCCCTCCCGTCCCCATCTGTTTTCCTTCTCTCTTCCTATATAGGGTTTGCTTTTTCTTCATGATCGTGTGGCAGTTAAGCATTAGTGTGAACCACTGATGTAGTGCTGTCTATGATGATGATGATGATAATGAAGACAGTTTTCCGTACCGTCTATCGGGTCCCGGTCACCTTGCCGCGAGAGGTCAAATGTCACATCCTGTCGACAGCCGAGACGGTCACAATTCAGCTACTTCATCCGAATGTGTGGATAAACAATTCTTTCAAACCCTGGGGCTTCCTTCGCCTGACACGGCTGTCCAACCCATGGGGCCATCTGTTCCCGTGCCAATGTCCCAGCCTGATTAACACTGACTAACTAGGACCGACATCGTTTGTGTTCTTAACCACAGTGAAGTTTTGTGAATCATTAGTCAGTCACATTGTCGCTTCGCTAATCTTTGGTCAATAACATTCCAACTCGTCACTTAATTTTATAATTGTACCAGCCAAAGAGGACAATTTGCCTAAAATCGTCTGTTCGCTGAAAATTTGCTACTCATAGAAAACCAATTGTTTCCAAACAGCGGATACACGAGAGGCAGAAGAGACCGAAGGTCGAAGAAAGATTGAAGTCATCATCATTACTGCAAAAGCTCTATCTAATTCTGAGTGGAACCGTAGAAGGAAACCGAGTAAGTGGTGGTCAAGTCTACCGTTCTACTTACCTTGTACTTGAAGGATGCAACGTGCACGCGTGGTATTTTCACTAGCACTCACTGGACAGTGATACTCTTTGTAATAAGTGACAATGATCCCAATCGATGGAAATTGGATGACTTATTTTTTCAGGCTATCTTAAAACACCGTACAGCGTTTAACATGGTCACTTCATCTAGAAAGATTAAGTCAGGAAAGGTAGGCTATCAAACACAACAAGCATATTTACTCGTGTGAGAATTTCTATGAAATAACAAAATAGACAACGAAGCAAGACTTCCATAACACTATCATACAGTTTGTTTACACAAGCCAATCCCAAACAAAACAAGCTGTGAGTCGACTAGCGAAAATGACTCTAGATGCACAAACCTCGCAGAGGTGAGGGGTGAACAGTACGGGCAAAACGTGACCAGTCCATCAACTAACCCAATTAGTTGCTCGTGTGGATACAGGATTGGCATGTATCAGAAGCAAAGTGGATTGTCGTTGACGTCCGGTTTCACAGTAGTCCAGATAGCCGAGCGCAATGGACAAGAGACTTGTATCCGAGGCTAACGATTCCACATAAGCAACGAGGAAATAGTCCGGAAGTACAGGAGCAAAATGCGAACCAGATTGTCGTGTGACAGACAATTGGCAATCTGTATGAAAGCAAGACCAAGAATGGGAGTAATACCAAACTGTGAGTGACACAGAGTCAGGCAGTAATTGGCTAATGAAGGGCCGTGTCAGTCTTGACGCATTTTTGGTAGCCTAACTTAGAGGTTAGCGAAGTTCAAAATGAAATATACAGGACAACAGAAATCCGTGTTTAAAATGACAGGTTAGACTTGATTCAAGATCGCAAAGTATACCGGTGAAATATGGGTAAACAACAGTGGTTGTTGTGGTTGCCGGACAAAAGCGGTCGGTGAATGACACCGATTCGACTCATTCAAGAGAGGACCACATAGCCAAATCGTTGAAATGTCACCGAAATAGACGCATATGGCGAACTTACCGTTCTCTTCCATCTTTGAAGGCATACTAGTATTTGCCGAGCAAAATAATACATCCGGATAGGCACGGTGGAGCAAGTTGGTAAAATGGGCAACAAACCACCAGTTGTCCACCAACCTCTCGCTTGCCGCATAGAAAAACGATTGAAAATCCAACCGAAATATGTTCTTCACGAGGATATCTACAACCTGCAACCAAAAAGACCCTGAATGAAAGACGGTATGCATTAAAGGCAACGAACTTTGTCAAGCCCGGATTCCGGTTCAGGTATTGCATTGTTCGAAAGCCATCGATCCAACTGGCCGCTTAATCCATCCACAGTGACCAACTGATCGGTGTAGAACAGAAACGAGACGAAACGGAAATACCAGGCCTGTGAACCACCAGTAGCTTGCACTATCATCGGATCCTCCCACACACTTGGGGCGCCCGCTAGAATTGACAGGATAAGCTTCATACCTCGAGTAGACTCCGGATCTCTACCAGCATGCTCGAATTCTCCACTGGAAAGACGACGATTACACTCCGATTGCCAGTAATTCCAAGCTTGTGAAAAAGCAGCCCCACATTTATTCCAGGATCCTATAAAGATAAATTAGTTCGCAATGTGTCCGTACAGCCAATAACCAACGCGGTGAAAAATTAAGGATATAAAAATAAGGTCAAACGGCAACATATACGTCACAAAACAAAACAGTCAATAGGTCCCTAACAAATTAATAAAAATAATCCCTGGTTACTAGCAAAGGATATGGCAATCCAGGCTTATTAAAGTGCGGAAGCAAGCGGCTATGCGGAATGTAAACCCTCCTAAAATTTTCCCAATATTGTTTAAAGGTGGTCTACCACAAGTGAAAAAACGCCCAATGTATAGATAGCTTCTTTCGAATGACATATCTATAACGACAGGCGCATGGATAAAAACGGAATACATACGGAGTTGTTTTTGCATGGAAGGCCAACGCTGCTCCGGACGAATTTGAGTTAACCATACTACTACTTGTGAAGAACACAGTAGGCGATAACAACACGCAATTAGGCTGACGGATTGAAAGAACAATGCGTTACCTGGCTATTAACTCAGTAATACAAGCACCATTCCCTGAACGGCCTGAGGTGCAACCATATAACCAGTGACATACAATTTGTCTCACAATCATCCCAAGTACACTTATCATCGAAAATCCATGAACCAACAGAACATCAACAATTCGGCACACGAAGTCTGAGAATACGCCACGCAGTTCAAGAGCATGTTGCACATAACCTGGTGTAGCCGGAAAGAAAATGGATAAGGACTTTACGTAACGATATCGATCACTGCACAATAACTACAACATCAGTTATCAGAACCGCTGTTTGCTACCAGGAAACCATAACCGTAACTGATATAAAGCACGCCGAGAGATTCCGCAGGGAAATGAATGAATTCATTTCCTTACGGTGTGACGATCGTAGTGATGTACCGCTGGTAAAGTCACTGCAAACGAGACCATGGAAATGTCCTAACCTTATAATGTACACCACTATAGCAATCGAATGAGTGAGGTGGGAAAACGCTTCGCCATCTGTTGGGAGCAACTGGAAGTTAGTGACATTCAGTGACCAAGTGACTTTCCGTCCAAATAAACACCAGTTTTAACCGTCTTGTTGGGATGCCACAAGGGACGATCCATTATAGGTGGATAAACGTGTGGGACTTTGAGGAGAAAACCCTGTGGTGAAAATGGTTGTCTACAAAGAATGATGTGAATAGTCTGTGCCGATTACTTGTTTGGTGCCGATAGAAGATCGCCTCGTGTTGCTGTTAGTGTACGGGCGATCAAACCGATGAGCAATGGAGACTAGACAGGGTGTGGGAGTACCAAATCGAACTAACCCTAAGCAAATGGCCCTTATGGAACTTGATGATGCACGCCAATAAACGCTCACATTAGTTCGTGTTAGAGCCGAACCAGATCCTAAATACCTCGTCTTTCACAAATGCACGGGAGTAATAAAACTGATGCAACAAAGCGGCTGCACAGTGAATTGCATTTGGTCTAACTTTTGGTTTAACAATTTTTCATGAAACTCGTAAAGATTCTCACAAGAGTTACTACATACTATTGTATCTGTCCACCCAGCTTGTCCCTTCTTTTGCCGTCATGTCCGACAACCTATGCGACACTTTTGTGCAGTTGGTATGCATGTTCACAAGGTTCTTTTGAGAAAAAGGTATGGGGGCAGAATGACGCCAGACTGTGGTTCACCACACGAAAACGGACACAAAAATGTCAAACTGGTAGGTGATCGCAATTCCAACAGTCCATTAATGGAATTCTTAAAAAGTCCACTAGGACGGAAAACCGCCTCGTCATCTAATACCGTTTTCTGAACGTCAACAACACGAAGGTGCCTCAAACGAATTGCAAGGCAGTTGCGAACGTTACCCACCTGCAGTTATTGTGAAGCAAAATGGATGCAACCAACTGGACGTGATAGAAATTAGACTAACCCCTCAGCGGGTTGCACATAGATTGTGTGCGTCCTTTTGAAAATTGAGATGATGTTAACCGAAACCAGATTATTTGGAACGACTTCACCGATTCGGAGCTTCTGCATACATGCAGATCACCACTCTTCCTAGTGACGACTGTAATCTGGTCAACCCAATTGCTCGCTACATCAACTTTAGCAACAACGCTCAGTGCCAACAGATGTTTTAGTTTTTCGAACAAACTTTCCCGCGAAGCGCTACGAGTCTAGTTGAACTGGCTACTGACAAATGTGTATATGCAAACAAACAGGCCTGTTAAGTCGAACAGTTCGAGTTTAAAGCGAAATCGATTAGTCTTAAGGGTCGTATACTTACGGAATCGCCACCGGGATAAAACATTACCACTAGTCATTTTCGTGGAAAAAGAGGTGCACTGTCATAAGTAACACTAATCACTCGGATGTATTTTAGTAGGTGCGTCGTTTACGAAGTGTTGAACGAGCCTTCAAGACCAACAAACGGTTAACAATTGACAAGTTGGATAAGTAGCAGAAATAACTGTTAGCCGGAACTTTTACCAAGCGTATAAACGCCAATCGCTGGAGTTTCAAAAACACAGTCTATACTGAGCCACCATCCCAACACAGCCGTCCGATGAAAGGATAGGTGAAAGGAGCAACACAGATTTGACGACGCCATCCGCAGCTGTGAAACTTTTTCTGAGTGTATCAACTCGACCTCTGTTTGTTGATCCCGTAAAAACATCAAATGCTATGCAGTGGAAGTTCCGTTGTATTCATAAGATCGAATGCAACTGTGTAGATGTATAGGCAGGACGCATTGAGGGGAGTTTTCGCGTGAGAATCAGTGAGTACATTCTATAGGAGTTCACTGAGTTGACGGCGGGGCTGGAAAGCAAACCATACGGTTGTAGGCCTGATACACACCGACTGGTGATCGGTCACATGGCGGGGGCGATTGGGAAAGTCAAGGTGAGAGAAAAGCGGTGAGTGAAAGACAATACCCTGGGTAAATGTATGGAACTGATCTCGGGTCATAATTGCAATACGAAACTTCCACCTATGTTTCAGTTGCTTGTTTGTAACGTGTAGGCAGTTTGATGTGGAATGTTCGAATAGAGAAGTAGATGTTTTTAACAGTTCTATCCTTGCCACTTGTTTTCTCTCCCTGATCACAGCTTATTTTTTTATTCATAAGCGTATGGGAGTTAAGCGTCAGTGGGAACCACTGATGTATTGTTGTCTATGAGGATGGTGTAGGCGAATGACTAGTTGGTGGCTAGTTTTCAGGCTGTAAGGAAAGATAGACAAACGAGACAGTATAACGCTTGGTTCACTAATCAATGTCTTTAGCCTGCCAGAATGGAATTATCCAAATTACCCAAACCTGGTCTGTAGTCCATATCTTAAAAAGATTTTCGCATTTATTGAAAGTATTCAGAGACGAGACACTGGAAGAATTATGGAACTAAAGAACACTTCTAATCCAAAGAGACCAACAATTTGTAAGGACAATTCCAATCCAGAAAGACTAACAATGTGCAATGAACTATCTTAGGAAAGACCAAATTCTTCCTATAACATACTCCACACCTCGGGTTATCCGCTGGTGCATCGCGTCTCACTAAACAAGGATGAACGTCTAAGAGATCACTCGCTGAAACTGAGTTATGGAATAAGTAGGCTACTTTGCAGACAACTATTTTGCTATTAAGGGCCATTCACACTGCAACACACTGCCCAACTTTGCAGTCTCGGCTAAACCAGCTGGGAATCTTAAAAGTCTGCCGAATCGATACACGTGTGAGAGAAAAAATGCATTACAAGTTTCCTAACCATCGATCTAGCTTAGCGTCACAGGCCATTAGATGCGCATATCTGAAGGAATATTGTTACAGTTTTATTGTTGGCTGCTGAAATGATTGCGCGCCTGCAGTCTCACTGAAGTTTCCTTTTATCTGGTTCTATTCACCTCTTCTTCACATCCATAAACCGTTCAACACAAGTTTTCTCCAACCAACACAGAGACAAGAGTAAGCAGAGATCTTTCTCGTTCATTTGGCAAATCATGAACATACACCAAATTTCCTATGGGTTCTCGACATATCTGACGTTGATAAGGCAGGAAAACAGTCATTAGTTTGTTGGTATCAACATATCTTCGTTCTACATGAGGTGTCTCTCAGTGGTACATACTTAGAGTCGTTCCACTGAACTTACACTTAACGTGCATATGTTGATCATGTTTGCTTATTTCCTAAGGAAGAAGCACACAGTTTCTCGTAATGGAGTATCATTCACATTGGAGGCCCTACGAAAGGACAAGACAAGAGTGCCAAGCGTGCTACCAGAAAACTGAGTGAATCGTTAAACTTGACGTACATCTCATACACCAACATAAACGTATAACTTACTGGACATTTAAACGAAAATATAAACGAAAATTAGTTTACCGCGTCTCTAAAAGTTACAGCGATCAACAACTCCAACAGCAGTAGCATAAGCAACATCAAACACTTCACCTTTACTTCTGGTGTGCGATGCTATAGGCATGGCAATCAGTAATTGCCGTAGACTGCGGAGTCCTCGACTGTTCGCATGAGAGTGTAACGCCAAAACACTGGCAGCTTCGTGAGGACGAGCTTGGAGCACCAACGAGAGTACAGTTGGCCAAAAGCGTGCGTCTTCTTCAGCGCAAACGCGAGAATCCAACTGAGGTGCTTGTGGCCTACTTGCTTTTTCTATCAAAATTCTGGCGTCGTCAGCAGCCTCTTGAGATTGCACATGGAACCAACTGCATAAATTGTAAGCCAGATGGCCAGACGGAAATGCCTGTGAACAGCAGAGAGGCAGTCTGTATTTGAAATAAAACCCAACAAAAGCGAATAACTCCGCGAATAACAACGCTAAAAGTACGTGAGAACACTGACGTAGGACGTAAAGACAGGTCGGGCAAGAAAACCCTTCCATGACCTCTACAACTGAACGTTGAGATATTTGCATAATTCCTTAAAAGAAGCCGTGTTTGTCAATAGCTGATTGAAATCGTACGTACAACAGCACACCTGTTGACAGTATGTAGAATGACTCGGTTCTACCAAACATGCTTGAAAGGTTACAAATAAGTACGGCCATCTTAACCGAGTCTTCGATAAACACCAGAGAGAACCTAGTTCGAAACTCTGAAATCAGAGGAGCGTACCTTTGAACAGTTAAGCAAGAGGTCAATAAATATTCGATGGTCTTCGATGATAAGTACTACCTTGTAAGATAAATGGAAAGTAAGTCGCGGATGAAGCTGGCTCATACAACCGTAACGACCATAACACAATGTTACTGGCAAGTAGTGTGACAGATTTGATAAGTTAGAACACATTCAATCGCGGAAAGCCTGAGCTTTGACTGGATTCAAACCAGTGATAGAAGCAGGCCCAGAAGCAACAAGCGCTTTACCAAATGAGCTATGAAGTCAAACCAATCCTCAGTGACAACTTTAACGCATAACAGTGACGTTAGTGGAATCCAGTGTGAATTGTTTAAGAAATCTCGTTCGGATGATCAATCTCCTAGGCTAATTAGTGAATCCCACATGGTACAGTGGGTTCGGTAGGTACTTCAGTTCAAGTGTGAAATTTCTGAGCCAACGTCGTGGCCTCCTGGCTCAGCTGATGCAGTGTTTGCCGCATGTGGATAGGTTGTTTCTGTAGCCGAGTCAAATTTTCCCAGAGTTCAGATTTTTCGCAATTAATGTGATCTACAAGAAGCAACTGCATAGAAAATGGGCATATCAAGGCATAAAACAATTCCCAGCAAAGTTTTGTGTCGCAATGAGGCAAATACTGTTCGGCAAGTTAACGTTACCTGTAGATTTTTCCCTACCTGGATACAGCATTCACTGAAAACAACGATTTTCTGCACCTTTTAAATGTTCACTCCTGCAGTACAGATTTAATGAAATTCAGCGAAACATGTTCGGACATTCATCGTGTTATGAACCCCTACTAGCTAGTTCAGATCGGAGGGAACGTGTCCTAATAAATATCTCCAGCAATTACCCTGATCGATGCAGTGTATGTCTGTAGCCATACTGTTAGCCATACGGAGAAATCTAACAAACGACCAGTCGCCGAACCAAACGACGAGTCGAAGTGGAATCACCAGGTGTGTGAACCGACGCTGATGGACGACACCCATATATACACCGGGGGGGCATCTAACCCAAACCGAACAACGGTTCCATGTTCACGACACCTTCTTTGTCATCTTTTAGTTAACCTGAATTGCGTCCTCCAGTTTCTGAGGCCTTGATAGCCAGAAGTCAAAACCTCTAGTGGGCTCAAAAACAATTCGTCCTCTCACCGCGGTTGCACTGATGGCCGTTAACCACGTTTTTTCATTTTCAATCGCCTGTTCCTCGACATTTTTCGCCACTTGTCCACCTAATTTCTTCACCCATGGCATCAGCTTTGTTAAAAATTAGCTGCATGTTAATAAGTGGAACGCCTGAAACGTCTCTGGAATTAAGGTGTGACCATCGTATGGACAACATAGTTCACCAGTAGACACCAGACAGTCAGAGAAAACCAGCCAGTCACGCTAGTAAACGCTGTGCGCAATTTGGCAACTTGAACGCGCTTGACAAACACTAACCCAGTACTTGCTATCAGAAAAGGCAGGTTTACCATCTCCATAACTGCGCTGACTGTTAAAGCCTGGAGAAGAACAAGCATTAAATTAGAAAAGGGAAAAGAAGACTGAATACGAGTAGGCCGCATATTAGAAATCACACATTCAACACCGGGGACCTCACACCTTGCAATAAAAAACACAGTTGCAGCGAAACAACAGCAGCGTCCACAAGACAGCTCTTTCCCAGGTTCCACTGTCCACCTACCCAAATCGTTCTCATCTCGCAGGCATCTTAATCGAATAACGGAAGCATTCACGCCAGATAATCCGATTCGATGCCAGTTCCACTGACGTTTCTCATCATGAACTCACGGAGCCACAGCTCGGTGGAGGAAACCGAACTCCGGTGGCAGAGTAAATAGTAACCACTGCTACTCATTCGCACCACAACATCGTCTTTTTATACAGAATCTTACGTCAGTCAGCTGCGACATCAGCAAAGACCCATTAGTTGGCATGATTATCTAAGCTGTTGAAAAATTGCGAACAAAAATCCCATTCATTACCAGTCAACGTTAGTCAGCTTTCGACCATATAAGCACTGGCCTTTTTAGGGTAATGATCAGCCTCGCTTTTCATTCACAACAAATCAAGAGAAATTGTGATGGCAAGCAGCCTTGACGATATGTCTCTATCTTGCACTTCATAAGGCGTTCGCCATCATCATCACCATCACAGCATTTTCAGCTTTGAACTATGCACGTAGACACAATTACCCGGGAAGCTGCTGATACCCCTGTTGGTCCACGAATTAAGAGAGTGATAAATGAAAGCTAATGTATATGAAGGAGTGGAAGAAAAAGTAGAAAGCGGACAACGGAAATTTGGTGGGGAGGAAAACAGTCGACAACCTTGTGAATACAGCCTCGTCAATGACTGCGACAAACCGCCATATCAGATAGTAGTTCCAATTAGCGACGCGGATAGTTGCACTCTCCAACCGGCGAGACGGCACTCACCAACCTTGCTCAGTTGGACAGTCAGGGGGTACTTTAGTCGTCAGACTACGTTAAAGCTTCCTCCAACCACAGCAGTGGCATTGGTCAGTGTGTTGTGCGAGAGAGGCTCCGTTAGCATACGGAACAGGTGACCCAACCAGCAGAGACTGTGAGTTTTCATTATTTCGTCTATCGGTCACGACCTTACACATTCCTCAAACAGGCTTCGGCAGACTGTAACGCTATCCATCGAACCAGTCGATTTGGTGTTGGCTAATTGGTGGAGCGCCGAGAGTTTAGTTGCATCTCTCATATGAATGGGTCATTTCTATGATTCAAAGGGAGAACAATGAGCTCACAGGCCCATTATGGAATCTGCTTTTAATCGAAAAGCGGACGTCTGTGAGATACCACAAGTAGCAAAGGTTCGCAGTATGACTGCGATCAAATTCTGGGAGGTTGGAATGCGTTTTTGTTCAAGTGTCATTTTTAAACCTCTACTTCTTCATTCAAGAGAGCGGAGTGGGGCAACTGTAAAAATGGTTCTGTTGTATGTCCACAGCAGCGTTTCTCATAATCCGTGTATTTCTACGCAGTTTGTAATGCGATAAACAACCTTATAAGTGGAAACGTTTCACCACCATCATCACAGACAATATGTCAGTGGTTAACACTGATGTTTATCCTCCACAACCATGAATAGAGAAAAACAAACCCTGCGTGGGAAGGGCAAAGAGAAAGAGATAGGAGTGGACATGACCACTGAAAAAATATAGCTACGTCAATATTCAAACATTTAGCAAACAAACAACAAACAAATGCCACCAATAAAACAGCCTCTTTACGTCCTTCATTGCCTCGCGTCATCAAATACACTCACTTCACAAAAAACGAAAGCATTCACACCACTAAGCACGATTAGCTACCATCGACTCTGTGAGTCGTGAGGGCCCCTGCCCAAAAGACGAATCCGATCTCAAGTGGCCAACTCGTTCATGAACGACTTCACTTCTCCACGCCAAATCATCATTCGTCCACCTCACACTTTGCGCCAGTCGGCCACGGAGTCCGCAAAGAGTGCTCAGTGTGGCAGACAACCGGCTGGCATCCTTAGCACATAACCTAACCACCAATGTCTATGCGAATGTAAGAAGTGAACGAAAGAACACGCTTGGCAATCACTACCAAACACCCACTTCCTAACCTCTTCGTTGTTTACTCGCTGGTGCTACCCGATATGAGCGATCGAGCGCAAACATCCGTGGTCAAACACCGGAAGACGGTTCACGTCTCTTATCCTGAGTAGCCAAGTTTCGCTGTCATGAAGTAACACAGCCCGTACTGTTGCCTTATATACGCGACCCATAGGCCTCAGAGAGATACCACTCTGTCTCCAGAGGTGTTCTAGATTGGCGAATACCACTCTAGCCTTAGAGATTCGCGCTTCTATACCATTCACTACACCTCCATCACCGCTGCTAGTGCAGCTTCCCAGCTACAGGAATCGGTCTAACAATGAATCTACGTAATCACGGCAATTCTGCAGAGTTACCTTGCACTTTGAAGTTATAAAGCGCATTTCGAAGTACTTAGCAGACTGCGAAATAGCCACTAGCATTGTCTCTGGCGCTTGAATTGAAACCGCTTAACACCGGACTGGTATTCGTTGGCCTGTCTGACATGGCTGCGCTAAGTAGGACCAAAGTGCCAATCAACAGAGCCTTTTGGATCAACGCAGTGGTTGAGGATGACCACTATGTTAAGCAAACAGAACAGGTCAGGTCATTATCGTGAAATTTGGACCCATATAAACTAGATCAATATCATCTGTATACGTCTCGAATTGTAGGGCCCAGGACAATTCCCGTATTATCACATTAGCAGTCAGAACACAGTACACAATCTCATCCACTGGAGGGTTGAATAGAAAAGGAGAGGTGGGGCAATTTTGCTGCAATCCACTTGAAACGCCGAAGGTCGGTGGCGAATGGCCACAAGCCCTAACTTGGCCCAAAGTCCAAATATGAACTACTTTCGCGACATTGGCGTGTTTATCAGACACACTCATTCTTCACGGACAGTCTCAGAGTACACCTTTGGCAACTGAACCAAAGGCCCCTCTGATGTATAAAGAGAAAATTATCAGTCTCCGACGAGAACGATAGAGTACAAGCATGTGGCGGGTTGTGAACATGTGGTCAATGAGGTTACGACCAGAGTGAAACCCTGCGTGCACTTCGCAGATATGTTGCCCATACTTGCGCTTAATCTGATTAATACAGTGGCTGCAAGCGACTCAGAAGCAACATGAAGTATGATAATCCCTCTTGAATGCGGAAATGATGTCAACCGAACCCCAATAACTTGGAACGTCAGGGACCTAGAGTTTTCGGATCACAGCCACCATCGCTTTGGTTACGACTGATGCCCCATCTGTAGAAGAGGTGAAAGGGATTACGTCCACGCCGGGTGCCTGGTAACACTTCAAGAGCTTGATCTCGTGTCCGACTTCTGCTTCTGAAGGCTACGGAGCAGATGCGGTAATCAGAACCGTAGTTAATGGCGTGGAAGACCAGTCGATTTGCTGTGGAAGGTGCCTAGTCCAGCGTACTAAACGTCGCTGCAGCTCACGGATAGACTAACAGATTGTCTCGTCCACATCTGGCTACTTGCTATCTTTTGCTAAAATGAGGCTTTCTGGAGATCCTAGTAACAGCAGCTGTTTCCATCTCAATAGCGCGTTGTGCTCACCAGGCTTGTCAATCCTCCCGATTGCTTCCAGAATTCTAAGTGTTAGTCCTGCGAACTGAAGTATACCAGCCGCTGGATGGAATATTTCAGCGAGAGTAAAGAGGTTCTAGTAATCGCACAGAAACAAAGCGATAGATAACACGAGGCAGCAGTGTATTTTTATTACATGCCGGTCATGTGCCCAATGCGCCCTAAATTCGTCCGATGAGTGGGAACCTAAACTAGAAGGACGCTCTATAAGGTGTTGGGCGCTTGTCCTTGCCACCTAGGATAAGTTAGTTTGTGTTTGACACCGATGTGAGATCCCGCCAATACGTATAACAAGACTGGAAACACACCAACGTAGGACTGAAATCTGCACTACTGCTCCAGAGTGATCTAGACTTTGAAACAGGCAAGCCATTGATAGCTGACAATCACATGACTAATTGCCTTGCAGCGCCTCGGTATGCGCGGTCCCTCCACACACCTGTGAAAACTGACAGGTTCGTGTAAATTTCCTCTAAAAGACTATGTTCGTAGCGTTGTACGCATGTGGTAAGTGTCACGTAAACAACAAGCCGGCTCGTTGGCGTTTTCAAAATGAGTGAGCTACACACGGTTCGGTGTTTCGAACAAATACTAGGGACGTTAGTCGTTTTTCGAAAGGCCCGGTAGCCTTGCGTCTAGTTTATGGCGTGAAGTTGAGGGATGAGAACTTTAATATCAAGGCTTGATTCGACAATACGTTACCGGATTTCAGAGGGATTTAGTGAGGACGATTATCAAATGTGGCTAAAACTGTCAGGAGTAGCGCGAAATCGAAGTCACCGACGCTCCAGTTAAGAGAGCTTGTCTCTGGTGTTGTGTACGCTCTTATTGTTGCTTTTTTTCAGTCGTGACGTCCAAGCCAATAGCAACGTAACAAGTACGTGTATACATGTATGAAATAATGGTGTGACTTGAAGGTCTTGATTTGGCGAAACCAAAAAAACGGACAATTACGCTTCGGAAGAATACATCGTCGAACTAGGATGTGAAAAATACACCCTCGGAAAGAAAGGCAACAGAAGAACCTAAAAAGCCTGATAGAATGACCAAACTTTCCTTATCGTAACCCAGGAAATTGAAAGCGATGCAAATTCAACTGATACTAAATTTTTCATCATAAGAATACGTCACACCAACGAGGGAAAGTTAGGCAGCTTTGTCACCCACACAAATGGAAATGGCGAACAAACCAAAAGTGACTACATTCCAGAGGAGGTGGAGAAACCAAAAAATATAGGAAAACCGATTCGTTCAAATTAAACGTAAAAACTTGATATCACTTGAATTAGAGATCGATACATTAAAAATCGCAAACTGGATCCAAGTTAGGGCATGCAAAATGAAGTAGCAGGTGAGGTAAGGACACTTCCGACAGAAAGAAGTCCCGATGAGTAAAATCGAACTTAACAAGTTTGAACAAGTAGTAAGAGTTTTGGTTCTCGATCGAAAAAACCTGTCCCAAGTTGCAGCAAGTTAGTGAGTGGGCTGTCTAGCCATCGAATGAGATAATGCTAGTTAACCATGACAAACGCGAAGCGTCGCTCAAAACCTTACCCGGATAAACACTAGTTCGGCCAAATGCCATATGAGTTCCAAACGTTGAATCAGATTGTACTGAGCTGTCAGATGCATTATTTTTGCTTCAACAGCATCCTCATAGAGTTCTGAAAATCACAGAGGTGGTAACGAAGTGATAATCTACTTAAAAACTGCAAAATCTCCTGTGAACACACAGCTAATGCGGCTCGGTATTGCATACTAAAGGTAAAACACCTAGATGAAGGTAAGCTTAGGTGGTAGGATAGACCAACCTTTCCGGATCAGTGTTCTTTTGAACTGCACAAAAAATATCTGCGCAGAAACAAATTAAAAAGCGATTAAACGAAACATGCAGACGCACCGAACGATGTTTTGGCTAAACGCCGAGTGAATTCGTTGCAACTCATAAACACTCCTCCACATCTGACTTCGTGGATTGGGGCAGCTTGAGATGAGCCAGGCTTCACACATTCGGGTCGAGAGTACACAAGCAGACGATTTCCAGACCCCCAGCAGTGGCCCAGTAAACCAGAGGAGTCGACAAATAATGTTCCTTCCATGAAAAATCTACAAAATAAATAAGGCTACTTTCATTGCACTTAATCTAATGTAAATAAGATTGTGGAAGAAAATGGTAATTTGGGGAGAAACGGCCAACGGTGTAGCCATACCACCGAGAACACTTCTTCCAAAGCACGGAGATGATGATCAGTCAAAAGAGCAAAACGTTAAGGGAAAAACGAAGTGGATCGGTTCAGTAGTGTATAGAGTGGAAAAGGATGTGAAACGGGCCGTTCCCTTAATAAAATTTGATAACGTATACCGAATGTAATAAATCCTCTTTGCGTTCGACCTATGGTTTCCAAACAAGTATTGGTGTGGGATTGCCAAAGAGAACAGACCGACCAGTGAAGATGACGACAACGCATTGATGGTGCACAGTAACTCACAAAACCGGAACGTAGGCGCATAGAAGGTCCAATCAACTTACCACATCCTTACGGGTTTAGTAACGAACACCAGAGTAGCTCGGTGATAAAATCCACGATAAACTCTTAAATCTACCGCGGTAAACCTCGAAAATATCGGGCCACATTCGGGCAGCGCATACCCACATATGATCCAGTAAATATTAAGATACTAAGCATAACGTGTATGAATGCATTGGATGTTTACTTTCTAAAATCTAAAATAGTGTATCATGTGGAGAGGTAGGCCCACATTCAACATGCGTACGACATTAAACAGCGGTTGAACCTGACATTGGCAAACAAAAGATGCAAAATAGGTTGAAATATTTGAAACGGATGCAAGAAACATCTTCGCGGACGTTTCCAACAAATCGCGTAAATGACCGTAGTCCTCGGTTTCACAGGCGGCAAATCACAACTGTCTTTTGGGAAGAGCAGAACTTGGAATGTGATTATGACATCATCGGATGGCTTTGCGATCCTCTCCCAGCGCCAACGGCCATATCAGAATTGCCGGTTTGTGTGAAGAGGACATTTGCGATGGGAAAAGACGGACGATACCTGTGGCTACATTAGGGTAGACCAACAATCATCCATGAAAGCTGAAGGGCATCTGTTTAAAACCCCTCGAGAACACGTGCAAATTGCCACAGTAGTCACCGGATCAAACGGGTAAGGAAAATTGACCGTTTATCGCAAACGGTTGGACATCAGCCGAAAGGAAGAATCATGAAGATAACGCTAATTTGCATGTAAAGATAGTGTAAAACAGTAGTGACGCTTTCATTCGGTGGAATTGGAGTCTAATTTAAGTGGGGTACAGGGTAGAGTAATGACACCAACTAGTAACCGCAAAGCTGTGGGGCCAACTCTCGGTTACCGCGACTACCATCTAAATATGTGAGGCTCGACAGTGTCCAGCCTACATGTGATCCAGTAAGTAGCAAGTGCCGACTTTGGAGGAAAACTTGGAGCTGGCTATCGTCATCTCCATCCTTAACGGGGAGTACCCTGTATCCTGTACGAATGAACTCATTTAAGAAGTGCACGAAACGACAGTGATAAGAAAAATATACACGCATGAACACCCATGTCCCTGTTCGGATGGTGGTGTGGCTGTCACTTATTATAATGATGAGAGGAAACGCACTGGAAGAGAAATTGTGCGTAAAGGAAATTTTGATAAACTGCACATTCCATTTCCCACAAGGGTTTGTAATACAGAGGCCAAGATACAGTCCTGCAGTTCCGTATGTATGAGCAGGCAAACCAGTCAAATCGGGAGCGGCACCCGCGTACAGCTTTCTAATTAGGTCGGGGTTTTTGACAAACGAGCCGTACAGCCGGTAACCTGACGGTTTCAATGCCCACTGAACTTGCCAACCACGGAGCCATTCAATCCCAATCTACCAACGCAATGGAGATATACCAAATTGAAGGCGTAAATCGGTGACATTTCTACGGAGCAGACTCTGTGTTAACGAATGAAGTCAAGTCTGCTAAGTGGCGTGAAACCGTACCCCAGTAGGTGGACACTGGAAATAGGTTAAAGGAGTGCTGAACAGAATAGTCCAAAGTGTCTCAAGTCCTCCTAAAAAGCCCAGTAAGCCAAAAACCGCATACCCAAAACAATGTTAAAACCTCTCAAAGGGAAACGAGCAATTAGGGAAAGAAATCTGCCCATGCAGAGATTTCACAGCGATGAAGCGTCTACATGGAATTGAAACACGACTATCGGATCAAAAAGGAAGGACACAATGGTGGTTCGGACGTAAACACACGAGAAAATGAAGCTAGATACCTTCGCCACCATTTATTGTGCGACTCAGTGTAGGCCAGAGAGTTCACAGATAACACAGTAATGGGCCAACACACGTGTGCCGGCTACCTTACCAGCAGTGAGAAATTCCCTGAAGCTGCCGTATGCCCTTGTTTCGGCTGACTGATGAGAAGTCACTGTTCCTATAATGCTGTAACATCGTTGTTGCATTAAGCTCAAGAGTGGCTCAAGGATAAAAGTGGACAACAGGGGTTCTAAGAGAGATCCTCGAGGAAGATAGCTGTTGGTACAGAAACATTCTGGCAACTGTTCATTCGTCTTGACGATGAACAGACTTTCAACTATATGTAATTCGGTCAACCCTGAGCCACGGAGAATAGACCATCTATTGTCAGTGTTCATTGACAGAAAAAAGGAGTCCTCGACTGTGTCTTCGCTGAGCACCTCATCATCGGAATAAGCAAGACGTTAGGCACCCCCCTCTTCCTCAAAAGAACCATCGTGTGCGCACCTAACAGCTGTCTTTAGATGCTAATACCAGCTTCACCGGTAGTGCATTTCGGTTATTGGCGACCCTTTAAGACACAACGAAGTCGTCCAGTCGCTACCTGAGGATCGTAAGATAACGAGAAATGGCTGCCGCACGAATATACGGAATGCGGACACGTAGCACAGAACTTCACGATACCCGAAAACCCCAGAAGAACACAGAAGACCCTTCGCCGGGAATATATTTGCTCTCAAACCATAGGAGGTCTGACAGACCAGCGCTTACATATGAAAGCCGGTTTCTTTATATATAAAAATTTCCGAGAATTCAATGAAATGGAACTAATATCAAGTTTACTTAAAATGCTACCAATAATCTTATCAAAATAGTGTTCGCACTTATTGACTTTTTCTCGCTTAGTAGCCCACATATGTGGACAGATGAGTATTAAAATGCAGGAAAGGTTCTGTAGATAACCATAATATATTTGCTTATGAAAACAGAATTTGAAATGGTCAGGTGATAAAAATACACATGATCAGATATGCGCCAGTGTGCATACAGATAAACATATACAATTGTCACTACACAAACCAACGCGTTTACGTTGCTTTTTCTGCGTAAACCTACACTTCTATATCGAAAAATTTACACTTATTTGCCGTTCACATGCACGCAACTTCTAGCATTAATTAACCTGTCAACGTAATTATTCAACAATCAACTAGAAAATCCGACCGCTCAAATTATTTTTTCCCGGGTATGAAAGGGCATGAACAGCCTTGAATTAGCACATTAAAAAGAAAATGGACCAATCAGAGACGGAAGGGAAACGTGCGCCAGAATTACGTTTCGGCCAATTATGGCGCGGAAAAATAAAATTCAACTTCATAAATTAATTTCCAAGAATATCTTGGAGATGACCGTTATCCTTAGCACTTGGCTTGAGTGTCCAGCTGCATAGGACGATGCGAACGTCTATCGTTGTCAGTCAAACGACTGGGCAGGAGGTTGGTGGTGACTTCGGCATTGGACGACGTAACTGTGGTCGTTTCTGTATTCAGAGTTGCGAACGTGTCCAGCAAAATATCCAACGGCAGCAGATGCCGGTCGTCTGTTGTCTTTTCGGTCGTGTGCGGAGGGTATAACTGTTTACGATGACGTTCCCATATGGTACCACTAACAGAAACGCCATGCATTACCCTTCCGTGACGAGCACTCTCTGTTGCGTTTCTATAGCAGTTGTGACCCAGTCGATAGTCACGAGCGTAAACGACTCCTCTAATGGCGGCACCGTTTTGCAAGTTTTGGCAGGGTACCTGCGTTGGCTCATTTGTCGGGATGAACGCGTGATGGACCGTGAGAAGCTTGTGGCCCACAAGAGCTTCGGCTAGTGAACGGCTGTCGGGTGTTACCCAATTGGGTGTAGTGCGGTAGACAAGCGGGAACTCCTGTAGCACTTCCTCTGTGTTTCCCTACCCCCGAGATTTGAGAAGCGCTCGTTTGAAGGTGTCCACGACACGTTCAGCTCGGCTGTTGGAATATGGGTGATACGGTGGACACCAAACGTGCTGGATCAGTGAACGGTGACAGAATTCTTCGGAGTGTGTCGACGTGACTTATGTCTCGTTTTCCGACACGAGGATGTCGGGAACTCCCTGCTGGCCGAAAGTGCGACGCAGGGCACTGATCGTATCAAAGGATGTCGCCGAGGACAGGGTGACCACCTCAGGCCACTCGCAGTATGCGTCGAATAAGGCGAGTTAGGATATCCCATCGACGGGACCAACGAAATCCAATTGAAGACGTGACCATGGACCCTTGGGTGTTTTCCACGGTAAGGGATCCTGCCTAGTGGTTAGCTTGGCGGCCTCTTGACATCTTTATCACTGGCTCCTCGATGTCGCTGTCCATGACGAGCCAATATGCGCAACCGCGAGCAATTGCCATCATCCCAATGGTGTCGGAATCACCAGAGTGGAACTGTTCCGGTACCTAAGGCGAGGAGTGGTTGACATGACTCCGCGATCGGCCAACGTGATGCGAGAATTTGCTATTGTCAACGAGTCGCGGCGACGGTAGAATTGGTTGACCTCGCCAGTTAAAAGTGCCGTTTGGTGAGAACGTAAGTCATGACCTGGCATAGGTTCGGATCTACTGCCGTGGCGTGTCGGATGTCGACGACGGTTGCCGAGATTTCACGAATGGCTTCTGTGAGCTGCCGGCTAACGTCATCCTCCACTGTCAAGGTAGCAATGACAGCGTCTTCTTAGGGGACGTGCTGGATGCCGATGAGGCGGGACAGGCCATCTGCCTGGCCAAGTTGGTTTGCGCGGCGGTAGTAGATTTCAAAGTGGTAGCCGAGCAAAACTGTGGCTCATCGCTGCAGTTGGTTGGCAGAGTAGAGATGGATGTCCTCCTTTGATCCAAAAATGGACAATAGCGGTTTATGATCGGTCAGCAGGGAAAATGCCGCCCAAACAGAAGTTTATGAGACTTCTTCATCGCAAAGAAAATGACCGGTCCCTTTTATCGACTCAACTGTATTCATTCTCCACGCATTTGAGCGTGTAAAAGGCGTGGGCAATCGCCTTCTTGAAACCATCCGGGAAGATTTGAGAGACGACTGTTCCGATGCCCTAATTTGAAGCCTCGGCTGCGGCCGCAATTGGCAGGGTTGGATAGTAGTATTTTAGCAACAGGTCGGAGCTGAGTACTGTCTTCAGGCGAGCGAATTAGCTCTCACAGTCGGGGAACCAGCATCATGTAGTACCTTTTGTAGTGGATGAGTAAACAGAGCCCGAACACAGTTTAGAGTTGGGAGGAAGGCACTGTAGTAGCTGATAAGGCCAAGGAAGTACCGGAAGGTGTGTACATCTTTGAGCACCGGCATCTATTGAATTACACGGATGTTCTCGGGATCTAAATGACGACCGGAGGCATCAAAAATGCAACCCAGATGTTTGATGGACCGTAAAACCATTTGGCATCCGCCAGTTCAAAGCCGGAACCCATACTCCTGGACGCTTTGGAGAACTGTGGCGATTCGGTCCCGGATTTCATGGGTTGTCCGCCCCATTATGATAATATAGTCCAGATAGGTGGCCGTACCCGGCAGGCCAGTAATCAGCGCGTCCATTACTTGCTGGAAAATGGCGGGCGCGGTTTTTACACCAAACGGAAGTTTGGTGTACCGCAGAAGGCCTCGGTGTGTGTTGATCGTGAGTGGTTCACGAATTATGGTGCAACATCAAGTTGGAGGTATGCCTCCGCCAAGTCTAGTTGGACAAAACAGCGAATATGTCCTCAGGCACTGCCGGTGGATAACGGTTTTTTTCAATGCTGCATTGAGGCCAGCTGGGAAGTCCCCGAGAATCCGGATGGGCACGTTAGGCTTCTTTACCACGACGATCGGGGTGACCCACGCTGAGTAAGATGTCGGCACCAAAACAAGAAGTTGTTTCAGTCTTCTGAGTTCTCGGTCGACAAACGGCAGTGCTGCATAGAGAACTGACCAAAGACCGGCTGACCGCTTCAGCGAAGCCGTAGCGTGGCCTAGATACAGGAACAAAGACCCAGGTAATCTTGGAATACGGGGGCGAACTGTCGAGCGATGTCGTCGGACAGTCTGTGGGGTGCGGTAGGAGGCCACACCTGGTTGCAGATGGCACGGATTGGGACACCAGGAAGGCCAAGCGGTTCGAGCTAATCCAGCCCGAGAAGGCTAAGACCAGATTTAGAGACGTAACACGTTCCTTCGACGGCGGTGCCGCGGTATGAAACTGAGCAATGCATTTGTCCAGTTAACTGTACCGAGCCACCAGGAGCACTGGTTGCTTTCTGGAATGACGGGAAGACAGGAGGGTTGCCAGGCATCGCCAAAGATTCTCGGGTATGACCGTGATGTCTGAAGCAGTGTCTAACTGCAGGCCATCCAAATGACCATTGATATGGATGGACACGAACATTCGGCGCTGAGTGACCTCGACATTGAACGCGGTCAGCAGGCCGTCAGATCTGCCTAACTCGCGGGACCCGTTTGACTCCTTGAACTTGAAGTTCAATGTCGGTTAGACTCTGTCAGTTGTCTGTGGTTGGTAGAAGCAGTCCTGTTGGCGGACCATGTGGCATCGCTAATAGCGATGCCTTCAAAAAGGACAGAATCTGTGGAAGTGCCACGCACCAGAGTAGCGACAAGCTGCAGAAAACTTCTTGGTACCAGGAGGAATGATTTTAGTGCACCGTGTATGATATTTCGACTGGAAACTGGGAACGGCCCGAACTGCGCGGGGCTCCCAGTCCGGATACTGTATCACCGCCGAATCATACTTGAGGTTAACCAACCCTCCGCATTTGTCAACAAACTGTTCCAACTGGATGTTTGGCTCCTGGCTGATTTTAACTAGTAGGGTGGTACGGAGGTCAGCATAGCTTGGTGACTGCTGAGAGCAAATGAAATCCAGGCGCCGGAACTGGTGTTCTGTGAGCGAACCAAGCTTGAAACGTCCACACTCCCGGTTTACGAGAACAGCATATGTGACAAGGTCGTCTATGTCTCGTTTGCCCAACTGGAGGCACTAGAACCGTAAGTTGAACAGAAATGAGGTGTTCCCGAGGACATTCGTCAACTTCTGGAACGCGTCAGCGAAAGTCAGTGTTTGCGGTTCGGCGGGCAAGATGTAGTTGGTATAACGGACATGCTCCACGGGGCCCAGTTTTCGGAGGAGTAAACGAACCTTCGTATCGTCACCTCGATATACCAGCTTCATAGTGAACGTGTCCTCATGTCGCTTGTACCAGGCCTGGAGGGAAACAGTAGCAGGGAGATAATACAGGAAGTCGGGGATGATCAAGAATTTCAGCGAGTTTACTGTACTGGCCAAATAAGTTAGTGTGATTACATATAACAGAGCTGACGACGGAATGCGTGCGAGGTTGTTGATGTGAATAGTGTGAACCACTTGAAATATGACCAACGAAGCCAACGACGACGCGTCGGAGTCGGCTGCGAATAGCGTTTTGTAATGCTCAGACAACCAGGGACGTTACGAAGTGTTAGGATCGAAAATCGTTATCAAATTTAAATTTCCCACCATCATCAAAATAATGAAAAAAGACAGCAATACATCGGTGGTTCACTCTAATGCTTAACTGTCACACGACCACGGGGAAAAAGCAAACCCTATATAGAAAGAGAGAAGGAAAAAAGAAGGGGACGGAAAGGGACCTAACTAGTGAAAACAACTACGTCTATATTCAAACATTCAAAATCGAGGTGCATATACCTTGCAAACAAACAACCGAGCTGCAAGTGAGAGTAAGGTGTCATCAGCAAAACAGCCTCCTTACGGCTCTCACTATCCCGCGTCATCAAATGCACTCACTTCACAGACAACTTTGCCAAACTACGACAAAATCCACGCCGCTGAGCTGGATTAGCCTCCATCTCACCTAGAGTAGTCTTGAGCCACCGACTTTTTGAGTGGCGAGAGCCCCAGCCTGTGGGACGAACCCGATCTACAGTGGCCAAACCCCTCGTGAGCGACATCATTTCCCTACTCCAGGTCATTATCTGTCCACTTCGCACTTTACACCAGTCGGTCGCAGTGTCAGCGAACAGTGTTTAGTGTGGAAGACGAACAGCGGGCATTCTTAATACGCCGCCGAACCATCTAAGCCTGTGCGAAAGTCGAGACTGGACAGAATAACTCGTTTGGAAATCACTATCAAACGCCCTCTTCCCAACCTGTTCGTTACTCGCGCGCTGGTGCTACCCGATACGAGCGACTGAACGCAGACATCGGTGAGCAGATACTCGAAGACAGTTCACGTCTTCGTTCCTGAGCGGCC
>QNGE01002358.1:87944-117617 GCA_008508345.1 Paragonimus westermani
TGGTTTGTCAGACCTCTACCTGTTGGCCTGCCTGGTATGAGTAACTTTGTTGGTGTGCTCACCACACCATCTAGTTTAGCCCAAAATGTCATGGAGATGTGCAATCCGTCACACCACGTCATGGTCCAGTCTCACTGTGACTGACCGATGGGCAGTGGGCGATGACGACCAGATTTATTAAACAAATCTCATGTGCTAGATCCTGGATTATTGGTGGTACAAGTAGGTGAAATGTCGCTGGGCGTTCGCTAAATCGAATGACCTTGTCTAAAATTCCTAAAGCCCGGAATTTAATATGAGGGCCTCTTTGTTCCGGTCTATTTCTTTGACTTCGACTCGCCAGTAGCTGGGTGTAAGGTCGTGTATACGTGACCAACACGAACCGCCTAGCACATCTAGTGAATGGTCCTTACATGGAAGCAAGAACGAGTCCCACTTCGTGATGCTATTCTGTGGCCGGTGATCGAGACAGTCACATTTTCCTGTCTTTTGACAACACTACCAGGGCAGACTGTGGTGAATTTGATGGCTGAATAATGTTATTTCCGAGCATCTGTTCCCTCGTGCACCGGACTGGTAATAACTTCAGTGATGTTCGCATTGGTACACAATTTGTTGTATCCATCTGGTGTTTTATCACATTTGTATGCCCTGACATTGCCGTGTTCCATGCCAAAAATCCACCTACTCCCTGATGAGATTAGTGAAACTAACCTTAGATTGTCTTTTTTCATCGTCTCCTGGTCCACTGAAAACGTAGTAATCCCCATCTTTGCTTTTTAGTGTTGTTTGTTTTAGAAGCTATGGCGGAAACTCCATCCGTCTGCGATCCTATCGTCCTTGCCACAAATCCTCGTTGCCATGTCGTTGGCTGAGTAGCAGACGGCTTTTCTTTTGAGTCACATCTATGCGACAGTTTAGCCATTTCTTCACGTCTACCTCTGGAATCATGCCCCACATCAGCTGATCAGTCATCATCACTTGGTGGTTGAGTTACATTCCGACCGAGTTCAACTCAACCTCCATTTACCCCCCGAACAGTAAGAGGTGTCCTGTTGAGTGCCAATAACTTGTGTGAATGGCGCCGGTTGCGCTCTACCAGCAAAATGTTTAGGTGTTCCGACGAGTGTTCGAGCACTCGATCGCCGGCTAATCATAAGAGACTTCTGCGAACCGACTTTCGTTTTGGGAGCCTAAGCTTGTGTTATTGATCCAAACCGGTTTTCTGAGCCCTCACTCCGATCATCGTGGTCAGGCTAGTACAAACTGGAATGCATACAGCCTCTTATATTGTTGTTTTCAGTTCTATGCAAATGTAAGTTTTCTCATCCCTGGACTTTTTGCTTCTGTCATCCAACCATGGGTATATCCTGAAAAACCTTGACTCCTGGTATACTATTCTGTTTTGAAAAAGCCAAGAATACTTCCTAAACGTCGTTGGCACACACTTACACAATCCGTGCTAATCGCGATTTTTTGAAATGCACGGCACCATGGGTCCTTGCCGGTCACGTAATTGGAGACGGACAGGATTTCTTGACTCTCATTTCCGCGCACGACTTTCTATAGTGCTCACAACTGTGTCCACTGCGAAGTTTCAGACAACCACCAGTACATTTTGAGAGAGATGCTGAGTGACCACATTGTATGAATAACTGTGTGGCTTCCGAGGGGCGTGGCACCAGCTGCAGCAGATGCATACGACTGTTTATAGGTTTTAATTCCATCGCTTAACTTGCTGGCCAGTTCAAGGGCTGAAATGTTAACAATAATTGACCGAGGGACCTGATGTTGTGCACTCCACCGTGCTGGTAAGGAATGCTGTGGTCGAAAGCCAAATCAACAACAGATGGTAGTGGCAACCATGTACACAGCTGTTCGCCTAGCAGACCTACGAAAGTCGCGAGTTGATTAATCCAAATAATTCGCAGTCGATAATTTGCTTGTGTAACCAGGCGTGGACATGTTCTTTGAGTACAGGCACTGCAGCGTGAGTGTTGCGACAATGTCTTTAGCACGGACAGCCTGGTTGGTGGTGTGAAGAAAAAGAATGGCCAAGCGAGCAAACCCGTCATACAGTCGACTCTTATACGATCTATAAAATTACCAGAATATGCATCACCATGTCCATTCACTTTTTTTGAACAAAACACGCTCGAGTATGCGTATAGTAAGCTCAGCAACAACTTATAAATGCCTAAATACCCGAAATCACCCACGGCTTGGCTACACCAATTACAAACACAACTCTGTCATTCTTAAGAACGTTAAAACGACACATTCCTGTATTTGTGCAATCATTAACTTATTCAACCGACTCTGGGAGAACTTCTAAACGAGCACTTCTCTAAACACTCGTCATTTGCGGAAATCTAAGAGAAGAGGATGAGTAAGGGACGACTCACGTTGGTGCAAACCGACCTTCAAAGAAGTGAGTCCACCTCAGACACAAACCACATCCGGTCATTTATACTCAATTTTAACTCTCACTACTTCCCTCGTTACCTCAGCCCAATGTAATGAGTGTTTTTATGCTGAGTGGCGTTTTCTACGTCACCTTAGTTCGACCTTTCTCTCATACCATTGGACGGTCTCAAACTTAGAAGTGAGGCGGAGTGTAACTGATAACAGTAAGATTGTTTAACCTCATGACCTCCGTATGGACAGCGGTATGGAGGTAGACTCTTGCTGATTTGGTTGATACTTTATGGTATCACCGTTCCTGGTCTGCAAGTGACTTAGTTTCCACGGTGTCAAAGGCGTTCAGAGCCTTAGCAATTTGGTCTGCTCAGCAGTTAGCAACCATATGAAAGCATTACGATTACGTGGGAGAGAAGATGGATGTGTAAGAAACAAGATAGGTATACGGCATTATAGGTTATTGACGGAGAAACTTCGCTGAAACGAACACGCACAACTCAACAAGGTTTGGTCAACAGCCAGTCTCTTAATAAAGTGCTAAAAAAGCTCCTCAGCTTTATATACTCAGTCACACTGGGATGCTTGAACATATGTCTACGGTACGCTATCCACAAGTCCCAATCTATCATCCCACCGTACTGGCACCCTTCCGGCACTTCCTATCTTGGAAACAAACCTTTACAGTATCCACTCGAATATGAGCAAAACATTGGTGCATTCCTTAGATCGGGCCTTTCCATTTGGTATTCCACAACCCACTGCCTTATCTGTCATGAAGTTTCTTAGCAGTTCATCTGTTGTATTTGACAAAAAGAATTTCGTAAATTCATTACTCATAAACGCAAGACCATTGGTCAGCAAGATGCACATTTATCTGATCCCCATATCATCCTCGTAACTGAGACGTGGTGCTCTCCTGACACCCCAGACAGTTAGATGAGCATCGTAGGGTACCACATGTTTCGTAGGGATCGTCTCACAGGACGAGGAGGTGGATACGTTATTTACCTGGAAGAGCAATTTTCCGCAGTAATACTTGGTGTGTCTATTCTTCATAAAATCGAAGACTCGTTGTGGTTATTGGTCTCGAATTGTTCTCGCAAGCTGCTTATAAGATGCATCTACAGACCGCCTAATGCTGCGAGCATTCATCAGACTGACCTTATGGAGATAATGAATCATGTGTCCAACATGTCTTGTGAACGCCAACTAGTAGGCGGTGAATTTAACATACCTAATATCTCCTGGACCTCACCCTCCGCTCCAGAAAAACAGGCCAAATTCCTTTCATGTATTCAGCTGAATGATTCAACAACATGTCTCAACGCCCACGAGAGATGGGTATATATTGGATCTCATATTTACCGTAGGTATTTCGTCTGTATAGATATCTGTTCTACAACTCCCAGAAAGCGACCACGATGTCGTCAAATGTCTGCTTGATTTCAATATGACTACCGAACCGACAGTTGTATCTACCGTCCGATCAAATTCAATGATTATATTGCCTCCTTCTCCCTACAAAGATCCTTAAATTGGAATACCTTTTTTCGTACATCAGACCCAAGCATAGCAGCCGGAGAATTTGTCAGAAATCAAACCTTTCGTGTCGACGTTTTGGGCACCAGTAAATCAGAACGCATGTGCTCGTATGTACAAGGTAAAATCCTTACTGTGAAAGACACTGACAGACTTAAAAATGCTTAAGTCGAGGTACGGAAGAACACGAGATTTTTCCCTGGTGACGCAAATGAGCAAACGGTTTGAACGTATAAGACGTCAGACGGAACTCCGTCATGTAACCGAAAAGTAACTCGCATCCTTTAGTGAGCAGAGATGCACGAATCAAGTGCAACTGATGAGACGGAGAAATTCCATGAGGCCCTGAAATAGGAATTGTTCCCCTAAAAGCTAAAACGGTTGTCGATGACCCTGTAACGATGTGCGAAATCTTTAACTCACATTCCGCTGCCTCGTTCAGCGTAGAAAGCACCGCATTACCTGCTGATATCCCATCAAAAACAGATAAAGTTTTGAGTAATGTTCTAATTGATATCCGAAGTATTCATTTACGGTTAGCTACCATTAAGCCCTCAATCCATCCTGGACAAGATGGTATCCCACCAGTGGTCGTCAAGCAAGCAGGTGAGAAAACACCCATCCTCTCACTCACTTTGGTCAACCTATCACTTTTATCTAACACCTTCTGTCCTCAGTGGAAAACCTCAGTAATTATGCCTCGTCACGAGTGGTCTAAGGCAGGACGTTGGTAACTATCATCCCATCAACCACAGGCCAATCTGTCCAAAAATGTTCGAAATGATCATGAAAGTGCACATGATTGAGTTCTCAAGCACACGACACCTTATAAACCCTTCACAGCACGGTTTTTGTAAGTAAGCGCTCACGTGTGACATGTCAGCTGGAATTTTTAAGCCATATCGACGCCCGTCAATGCAGGAAATGCGGTAACTATCATACTGTCATGTGCCTAATAAGCGCCTTTTTGTCATGATAGCATCTTACGGCATAAAAGATTCCTTGTATAGTTGGCTGTCGTCATACCATGAAGGTCGCACTCAAACAGTCAAAATAGGACAGCACTGTTCAACACCAAATCCAGTGACTAGTGCGGTGGTCCAATGAAGCATTCTGGGTCCGTTGCTCTTCTTAAAGTACATAAATGACTTATGTGACGTTATTACACACGACAAGCCCTTTCTGTTTGCTGACAATATCAAGATCGTTTACACATTCTGCCAGCACATCAACATCAATTTCTGTCCACAAATTATACGACAGGACCTAGCGTCATTGCAGTTGTGGCGCAGAACATGGCTGATGCCGTTCTCAGCGAACAAATCGAACATAGTCACTCATGGTTGTGATTAACCTCCAAGGCTCCATCGCACTAGATAGTTGCAGTATTGATACAGCCCCTTCGGTCAGAGATCTAGTAAAACGGTGTTCGAAACCCTCAATTTCTCTGAACAAGTATGCTTCCAGGTAGCGAAAACTAGAAGAAAAATAGGCTTTATCAGAAAAATCTTCAGTTTACCAGCTGCGAAGCTGACGCACTACGAAATGTGTGCTCAGCCTCAACTCGAGTTTTGCACCTTCATTTGCCGCCGTCTATGCAAGTCTGATTGGCTTGTGTTGGAAAATCGTCATCGATCGTTTACGAAAAGCTTATTAGGATAGGCTTCTTCGCTCACTCCCAGAAAACGCTGTGGAAAACCTGGTATTGATTCACTTTGGTTGAATAAACTGAAGGGGAGCCTAACGCTGCTGCATAAACACACACATTCGGATGCGATTGCCACAGCGTTGACCGTCCACTTACAGTACAGCCCTCCATATAGCCTAAGAAATAAGGGTTCCACCTTGTCAAACCTGATATCCTGGGGAAGTAAACGTGCAAACATCTCCCTTGTAGAGTATTCCTACATTCGAAATAAACTTCCAAATGAAATCGGGGCCAGTAACAACATTCAGCGTTTCATAAATGGTTTCGACAGCTACCGTACGTTAACCAAAACATTGTCTCCCTTCAAACTCCCTGTGTCACCTGATGACCTTTTTGAGTGTGGCCCGAGAAACATTTAGCCGTCAGATGCGTATTACGTAGATAATCACCCCGCTGCCTAACTCCCCTTGAAAACAGCCTACTTGAAACTGCTCGTTTGTGGTTTACCCACACGATCATTTCGCACTTGGCCTACTGCGCACTCACTAAACCGTTCGTAACTCAACGTTATTCCAGTAACGTGCGTTTATTCATGTACATGCATTGCCCAAATTGTTGAGAAATGTGAACGTGGCGCTTAATGATAAATCCAACAGAATTACGTCACGTGAGCTTTAGTTATCACACGCAATTTCCATGGGACCCTCCAAACCGTCGACTCAGTTCTCCGTTTACCCTAATAAATCCCGACTGCATGGCAAAATGCCACAACAACCAGTATTCAGGGTTATATATTCCAATAATCAGGACAAAAATAATAATATTGCTCGAATTCTTCGTCAAAAAATTCCGCATACACAATGTTGGGCACAGTAAATTTAATCACCCCACGTTTTTACACCTAACATGTGAAATTACATTCTTTTTCTGATCCCCATATATATCCCTTGTGCAAGGAAATTTTCCTACGACGGATGGACGTAAGGAACTTTGTCTTAGCTGAACAGTTCACAAGATGTTCAACTTTCGGATGTTTTCGGGCAATCGACGAAATCCTGTGTCGGGGTCTGCCCAATCGTTTGCTGGATTTTGGGTTTTTCTCCCTGTCTCGCCATAGCCGACCTATCTTAACATTTCCCGGACGCCAGTTCTATCTCCTAATGGCGAAACACTCCGAAGGTGCATTCGGCTGCTCTCCTCTGAGTGACTTTGAGGTTTTTAAATAAAAACCCACAACCCTGTGAACTGTAACTTAGTGTAACACCCCGTTTTTGGGGCTAAATCTGTGAAGTCAGCGAACTATCTCCTTCTCTGTTGCATGCGTCGAAGTTCCATAAACTACAGCCATTTGCTCTTTGACCGCGTCCTTTTTGACAGCAGGCTTCGCGATTGTGCTCATGTTTAGCTATTCATTTTCTAACGTTTGTGAATATCTGCAGTGATCGCGCATAACCCAGGGTGCTTCTCACATATGCGTTGGAAAATATATATTATTTATTTATGCTGATGCACACAATCTTGAAACCAGCCACGGACGACTGATCATCCCATCATATATATGTACATTCATAATTGTACATACAATCTAACGACAGGCTTCACTGTTTCAGAGAATGTGATGATGAACTGACTATCACACTAGAGAAAATGGGAGTTGCCAGGAGAGTTTTGGAAGAAACTTCGGGCACACGCTGTTCAGGCACATTTCTCAGCCGGCACGATCGTCCTGTGAGTGTTTTGTGAGCGTTCCGCGAGTGTCCAATGAACGTTCAAAGTAAACATTTTTCACTACTCGTAGGATAGTCACGAAAAATTTTGGCTTGGCACATCGTATGCCGCTTTTTCAGGTTTTGCACGTAATTCAACGATTGTGCTTACGACCGGCGCTTGTGCGCGTTTCCACCAACATAACCACCCCCTCAGTTATCGCGAAATGATCGAAAGGAGCCTGAATCCAACAGAAATACGATATTCTGTGAGACTATATTCACAACAGACACCCTACAACAATAATTGCACGACCAGCACTAGTCCTTACCGCCGTTCTGTAGATCCGTTTGGCGGTGTGGCTTGTTTTTAGGGAGCCAGGTCCACCTTTCTTTAGTTTTCAGGGTCCGTCTATGTAGTGCCCATTTCACGGCCTTGTGACCAACCGGGAAATTTCTGGCGCATAAAATCTCATGCATTGTAGCTGTTAGCGTGTAGACAAGCCTACCCACAATCAGCTTCGAAAAGGGTGCGGGCGCAAGAAAGAACTTGTTATTAACGCCTTACCAGTTGTTATTCGCCAGCCTGTCGGTTACCAGCGTATCCAGTATATTTCGTGCGTTGAATTCGAATGAGATCGCGGTATCACTGTGAACTACTTTACACGAAAGCTTGGTTAACGCACTCACTACTTCGTGGCCGAATAGATCTGCCCGCATATTTGAGGGAACTTTGTTCATCATTTAAAGACTATGACCCTCGGCGATGACGACTTGACCCACTTGTTCAAACATATGTTTGGATATCCCATTCCATGCTTAGATTATGCATGACTACATCTACCCTCGAGGTCGCCACAGTTCCTGCGAGCAATGTATTCCTCCAGCTGATTACTCCATCGGTGAGAAAGAAAAACTGAACGGCCAATCCTGATTGCGTGTTCTCGAATGTGAATCCATGACCCCTAAAAACGCGGCTCTGCAGTATCATAAACAAGCGAAACAGGGGTTTCGTGTTGTCGTGGTGAGTGATTCTGTTCACCTCGACAAAGTCCATTTTTACTCTTCTTCTGTTAGTTGACAGTAGCCTGAACGATCTCAACCGGTGTTGTTACCATGCTAACACCAACTAGGGAATCAGTTAGAGACGAAACAGGTTTAGTTAGGGAAGTTTCAGGGATGTCTTTACCAGTTTTGTTTTTGTTTGTGATTTCAGCGATTGATACACGGGTTCTAGGCGGGAGCTCAGGATTCTTTGACCAAGTCGGTTTTTCTTGCGCAGTGGCATCGGATGTCTGTTGGTCTGAAAGCCGATCATTGAAAACAGGGTGTAGCACCTCTCTCGGTGATAACAGTGAACACCGAGGACAGTAAGATTACTTACATAATGGATTCTTCAGGTAAATGATAATCAATCAAAGCTTTAGAGTGATCCTTGGGAGCGCTGCTGACGACTTCAGAAAGAGAGCCGTTCCAGTGGTTAATCATTCTGTAAGAAAAGAACTGTTGTCTTACGAAAATCTGGAGACGAAGCTTGATAAGCTTCCGGTTATGTCCTCGCCAGTCCTCATCATTCACTACAGTAAATGACTGTTCTACGAGACCACATCAAGAAAAACTCACGTCCACTCATCCTTTCTTCCATCTTCTCATTATGAGTGACTTAAACGCACCCACGGTCAATTCCATAGCTACTTCTCGTGAGGACTTTGACAGTGTTGTTCCTTGAAAAAACCTGGATTAAACATGTCAAACTACCTATAAGGCATCGTCCAGAACAGACACACTCGGACACACTCTTTCCCTGATCAGATAATCACAAACGAGGTTCACTTGGTGGACAGGGTGTTTATGAAGCCGGGGCTGAGACATAGTGACCAGATGCTACTAACCATTGACTTTATCTGGCTCCAAAATGCTGTAACAATGCCTTCACCCCGAAAATTCCATAAAGCAGATATCAACGCACTGAGAACGTTCACAAGCACACTCAGCTTCATAACTGACTCAATGAGCTTGAACTACCTTTCCTTTAAACCTGCCGTTCACGAAGCAGATTAGGCATTTGTTCCTGGTAAACTGGAATTTCTCCCCTCGTGCGCCGCTTCCGCGGGACATACGTCGCCCTTCTGAAATACATTCTCGTCTGCTTTGTAAGCACAAACTGAGGGTAGGCCGAAGGATCTAGAAGAGCTTCGTTCTGAACGCAACAAGTGCAGGCGAGAAATCCGTCAACACACCCAACAGGTACAATCAGATGTCCTGCCGGTAGTCTGTGAGAGTAACTATCGTCTTTTCAAATACACGCGTCGCCCAAAAACTAAGCCCTCAGCGCTCTCTCTGCGGCTTCTCAAGGCGGAAACCTCCTCCAATCTCCAAGTGGTTGCCGAAGTGTTCAGAGAATAGTGCCCAACAGTTCACAATGTCGGTTCGCCGAACCGGCATCCAAGTCTCCCAGGCAGACATCCCCAATACCCATTCCTGACAGTTGACTTCTCCATGCTCGACGTTCAGTACCTCTTGTTTGAGATCAATCCTTATAGTGTCATGGGACCAAACGCGATCCATCCCCGGATCCTCAAAGAAGCAGCCACCGGTTTGGTGGTGCCCCTCTTTAATCTGTTCAAACAGACAATTCGGACAGGCACTCCTCCGGAGGTATGGAAAGAGGCCACTGCCACACTTATATTCAAGGCAGGCGATCGTCATTCTCCTGCGAGATATCGGCCGATCAGCCTTACCGGCATCCCATGCAAGATAATGGAGCGACTGTTAAAACGCACTACCTTTAAGCATTTCTTCTCAAATAACCTTTTCTCCCCGACTCAGCATGGCTTTCTTCCCGATCGGTCATGCATGTATGTTAATCTTCGTGGATAGCCTAACGGAGGCCAAGGACAAAAGCCATATCTTTGATGCTATCTTCTTCGACTTTGCCAAAGCTTTCGACCGTATCCCACAAGGTCCTCTGGTACATACACTAGAAGCTTATGAGACCCAAGGAGATGTTCTCCGCTGAATTATTTCCTTTCTTGGTAACAGGACTTTCAGAGTAAAAACCGGTTCGGGCCTTTCGTCTCCCTCCCCGGTCTCTGTGGGAGTTCCTCAAGGATCGGTAATTGGTCCACTGTTGTTTCTGATATACATCAATGATCTCCCTGAGTTTGTCTCTAGGAACGCCCTCCTTTATGCTGATGACTTAAAAATACGGAATGCGTGTGAGTCCAATGCATTGCGATTGACCTTGTAGCACACTGCCCACCGGAATATGCCGGTATCCCGCGGGTTTTGGCGGGCAATGAGTGAAATTTCAAGAACAAGTTTCTCATAAAACCCTTATCCTCAAAATGAAATCCTACCAATCTCACTTTGGAATGTGTATTACTTTCCTCCACGAATTTGGCAACACTTGTTTAAACGAACTCATATATTCGGGCATTTTTTATTGGTAGTCTGTCAAGGTCTTTGAGGTAGGTGTCGAGGATACTTATGAAGAACGCTTCCAAGCGAGAATTTTAATTCTGTTCTACCTCAATTATTTACGGAGATATGAAATTCCAGACTCACCCGTAAAACTTGTGTTATTATGGTTCATGTTCGAAATTAGTATAAGTTCATGTGGTGATATTCAGGTTACCCGATATGAGTTGACAAATGTTTGTAGTGTTATCAGAGATGGACCGTTTCTTACTTATGGTTGCAACTCTTTCTGTCATCTAATTTTCCTTTCTCTCTTTGACTACTGCGATTTCCGGTGGACCAGTTGAACGAAAACCGGGTTGGCGGTAGAGCGTAAATGATAGTTGGAGAAGACAAATTCGGTTCTTGATCATGTGGACGTGCCTGATGGATTATGAAGTAAGAAGACACAATATGGTTCCACTTAATCTCTTGGATTTTTAAATAAATTTCGTTAGGGGGAGTTTGGGGGGCTTCGAATGTGTTGGAAATGAATAACAAAATTGATTTCAATGAAACCACCGAGTTTATAAGGGCCAAGAAAGCGTTGTCTGCGAATTTTACTCCGTTTCCACCTTTCACGGCGCGGGGCTACTCGGCAGTATTAATCAAGTGCTGGTCAGATGACTGGAGTCTCTCTTGAAACGACAACAAATGTGCACACATGTCGTTCGGAAGAGACTCCGGGAACATATTCGTGATGCACAGTGTACAGGGTAGAATCTGGCTATCGCTTGGTTTATCTTTCTCTTGTCACCACCAGCTGGCCGCCAAAAGAGGATCTGTGACTCTAGGGATTATAAAACGAGGCTTCCCCCGCATAGACAAGCACTCCCTCCAAACTCTTTACCCCTGTTAGCACAAATTGGTATAGATTACACAAAAACCCAATATGTTTTACAGTGACGAATCCGCTAGTGCTTTGGGGATGAATTACGTTTCGGAAACACATAAACCCAAACTACCCCAAATATGTAGCGCGACATTAGTCTCTTGGTCCATTTTGTCCACTGTAACACAACCGTAGAAGACCACAAAACCACATTAAATGTTTCATATAGTCGTAAACCATCCATAAAACGACGGAAATATTCCTGATCGCCGTAAAATAGCCGTAAAACGACGTGACTAGTTCAATTTACAGCAGATCACAGGTCCGGATGCCGTGGCAAAACGAAGTGCCTATGGAAAAGGCCCTATAACACAGTAAACCAACACCAAGTGCAGTGTCGTATGTTGGCTGAAGAACAGGATATGGAATACGCTCAAAATAAGAGCGGAAGTCAGAGAGAACACGAAAATGTGATAACACAATATGATCACATGTAGGGAAACACTGGGTAACTTGCAGGTCCTCTGGCGCTTCACCGCTCTATAAAGAACAGAAAAGCAGATGTTATTAAAAACAACATACGAAAGACGATAAACAGTGACGCTTGGCACCAACGTGGAGACGGAAACAGAACTCGGAGCATACGAATAAAAATAATCGTATTAGGTTGACAATTTAGCGTAATCACACCTCAACGTTGTGCGCAATGTTATGTATATATACGCGTATATTTATATATAATATCTTGCGCCAAATTGCAGTGTGTTCAAGCCATATACATATATCTTTGACAGAATAGTATAGTATATTGTTCATCGATCTATAGAGTTCACAGTCAACGTTATGTTCAAAAGCATTTGTCATCCACAGGTGAGCGCCTGAATGCACGATGCTGTTGTCTGCGAGTAATCAACGCAACGTCTTTATTTCATTTTCGCATATATCAACTTGATACATGGTAATGTATTTGCTTCACCCGTTTTTCTCTCTCTATTCGTTCTAATCTTTCTCTCTCTCGGACGTTGTGGAACCAAATCTTCATCTACGTGCTCATATCTCTGTTGGCTTCAACAGTAGCACTTCTGCGTTTACTTAGGACTCTCGAACAGTTCGCACAAACCCCAGATACCGTGTCACAACGTGGGACCCTTGAATGCTACCTTAGACTTCCCACCAGCACAAGTCACTTGCAAGCGACAATTCGGTGCCTATGGCTTCCCTCACGCGCCAAAAAACAAGTTGCTATACGGAGGGAACACTCAACCCATGCAAGTAACCCATCTAGAGCAATAACCATAGTTCGGAGTAAACCTATCACAGCCTCCCTGTATGACTTCCTTTTTGAGTCAGACTCCAGTCCATCGAACCGCGCAACAGTCTGGGCGAGAGACGACTTAACACGCACGTCACGCTCATCTCGTCCACTGGAGGAACCTTCATTCATCCAACAACTGTCCTGACGTTCTAGTATGAACGTCAACTCTTCACCACATGATTCAGGGTCATCATCATGATAGTCTGTTGCCTCAACGGCGTGTTTAGAAATTCCATCGGAACAGAGACACTTATATCCACAGAAGATCTGGAGGCAGAGGGTGAGGGGACAACCGTTGGAACAGGTGGTGACATAAACAATGAGGGGACGGACGATTAGGTAGGAGACACTAGGGTGGGAAAATGTCCCATCTGTGAGGATGTCGCAGATGAAAACATTTCGGTAGAGCATACAACAGGAGACACTGTCCTGGGTATGAGAACATAATGGACAGCAGGTTTGGGTGAGCTAATAACACCTCGGAAAGACAGTGGTGTGAGAGGTTTGGGAATGTCATCAGAGAGGAGGCTGGAGGCGGTGGTGTGTAATTATGAACAGTCAAGATGGGCTGAGCAAGCTGGTTGGAATCAACTCGACCAATGCACAGAGCAAACGTCGCATACTGTGGTCGTCTTACGTTGCCGCTGTGCAATAAGGCCTCAAATTCGTCAGATGATGACAACGACAACAGTCGTTTTGGGGGCTTGCTACACACTTATTTCAAAGCATGAACACAAGAATTACCTGATGCGCTGGATACGCCTCCCCGTCTTCACAATAATATCGCAACTGTCCAGGTATGATTTGCTCTCTGCCTTGTTGGCGTACCCCCTAGCTTTCAAATAACCGCATGGAAACGATTATCCAAAATTGCTTAAAACCACTTGGTTGGACGGCAACAGTCAGAGGGAATCGCGAGAAGCCAGGAGGTAGCGCGAAGTGAAGTCGAACACTTTCGCTGAATGAGGGACCGGACACACTCGGCCGAGTTGTAATACCATTTTTTTAACGAGGATGAACTGAGTACAGCACAAGCTTCCTCACCTTGGTCGTCTAATATTACGACAGAGTACATCTGAAGCGGGAACATTCCATATATTAAAAACCAGGGTGTGCCGTGATGAAAGAAATATATAGTGAAGAGTTATGCATGGGAATGTAAAATAGGCATACATACGTAGTGTGATTCCAGCGGGAAAAGCAAACACAGACATGAATCGCTATACGTGCGCCATGGAGATTTCTCCGCTGATTCCAGTCACTATAGACAAAAACAAATGCTGTGACGGCAGACTGAGTAAACAAAGGTTTGCAAGTTTCCGAAAGGGGTTCTGTTGAACCGCACAATCTGGGGTACTAGGGTGAAGTATATTTGCAATCCGACAAGTGTAGTCGTCAATGATCAAAACGTTATTGGGAACAACATTTGTGAACAAAACGCTACATTTCAAGGAATATGAGCAGAGACGAAGAGCTGGGATGTTCACAGGCATACCGATATCTGAATGCAACGTAACACTGCCACTAACATCTGGTGTGGACATACGTTCAGATCAACTCCTGTAAATCTGTCCAACAGGTTTAGTCGGACCGTTAACCGTTGATTTCAGTTGGTACATGGATGATTCAACTGTGAACGCTGAAAACCGGTCAAGAATACCGTGGTTTCAAACATCGCAGCAGCAAGATGAGCAAACGAATGCACATTATAGACCATCCCACCTTGGCCATATTATTGTGCAAAACCGGACATGAACACGGTGATCACTTGCTCAGAGAAATCGTGATGAGCAATGTAGAAAGAGGAATGACAGAGATCGTAAATAGCTACGGAAACATCCAAAAAGTTTCCGTACTTCACATCCTCGAGAATATCTCTCAAAACAACAGGAACTACATAAGGAAAAACTGCCTACATTAAGTTGTTTTCCAATGTTTGAAGTCAAGTAGCGGGGAAAATCACAAGTCCAGCTTGTTTGACACTGCAGCATTCTGGCCTTGATTCGGTTAATCGCTTGGGAACTAATGTGAGCGTTTTGTAACCTAGACTCAGGGGTCCAACTGCTTGTCAAACTACGGACCACATCCAGACAGAGAATGCATGTAGTCTATCGGGAAACAACGCATCATATCAATGGAGAGGGAAGAGGAAGGAGAGGAGATCGGTAAACGCGAGGCGCAAAAAGTAGCATCGGTTCTTGCGGAAGCGCCATTTAGAGTAAGTTACCTTGTGGTTGAAGTGCTGTTCTTTCTGGTTTCATTTATCACAGCCATAATAAGCACCATGGCTACTTTTGTATTTAACAAGCGAACACGCCGGTGAATCAGAGATTATAAACTCAAAGTTGACGCTCACGTTGGCCCTCGAAGACTGTATGCCTGCTGATGGCACACCATGCAGCTCATTAACAACATCAAGAAGAAAACAGTTGACGTCCCTCTTTTACCCTTCCCACCGTAGGTGCCAACAGTGAAGGGTTGCGACACAAATAACTCACACAGATGGCATAAGTTAGGCCATAAAGTGTAATTTCCCGAATAGGTCAGTGACAAGTGATTAATATGCAGGTGTGCTGCATTGGCGACGACGTCCCGCACCTAACGACGTACCGACACCTGTGTAATGCCAATTACCAAACCGAAATGTGCATATTCACCCGGATGCATGTCACATCAACGAATTTCGTGGGGTGTCCGTCAGTGTTCTTGCATCCGAAGGCAGTTCAGGCAGTCTTTCAGGGTTTGCCACGGCCGATTGAATTGCATTCTAGGAGTATTACTAGAAACAACCCGCTCTCGAGGCCGGTCGAAAAGATTGTTCAACAAACCCAAAACGGGGATCCTCAGCATCACGGGTTTGCTGCAACAGTTCACACTGTTCTACTTGCACAGGAACATTTAACATTGTCGGCCTCATGAATGAAACGTTTGCAGACACCTTTTGACAAACTGGGCGCATAGCACTCAACAAGCTCCATCTCAGCGTTGGAAATGCTAGCGTGTTATTTTCCCACAACATGGCGGACCTGACGATAAAAAGTGGAACGACTGATCAGTAGTTCCAAACACCGCTAAGAACAATATAGTTTGTTAATGTGAACTTACTGACTGTGATACATCTTCAAATGAGGTAACGAAATGGTAGCGAGCGTAGAAACCTGACAACGGAATCCAGATGAAATTCGAGTACGACGAAAATGAACGCGTTGTGCGTTGTAGTGTAGCTAAGTAAAACACATATGCGTACAAAGAATGGTTTCTTATATGCGAAAAGTATCCCTTGCGGTTCTCTCGTGAATACAGATATGAAGACAGGTTATGGCGGCGAAATTAATCCCGCAGCATTTTGATCACGCGCACCCTATTTGCTTCCTCATCGGTCAAAAAGACGCAGCCGTTTTCTATCCCAAGATTGACGTATTAGATACCTAAATCTCACACCAACCAAATGTCCAGCGTATTTCATTCCGAAATTACCGTACTACATCAATATATAATCATGTGTGCTGGCGGAGACGGAGTTTATATAAGACCACTGTTTGAGTATGCCAATCAAGTCGTTTACATCGGTTAAAAAAAGGACACACCATTGAACGTGTCCAGCGAGTAACCACCAAAATGGTCACTGGCTTCGGCATCTCTCCTAAGAATCTTGCCTCGAAATTCTTGATCTTTATCCACTTGAATTTCGAAGACTACGTCGTGACTTAATTCTTACACACTTCCTCTTTAGCACAACTCGTGCAACAATTCTGCACCCTACCCTGCTAGCACCAATCAGGGACTCAGTTTACGGGAAAGTTTAGGGATGGATTTTTTGACCAAGTGTTTTGAGTACCGAGGGTGTATCTATTCGCCTGTGAGCCGGTATACTCATTTATTAAATACATGAAATACCTAACAGAGGAATTGCATTAAGCTCCAGCAAGTTTTCGTTATACGTATAAAATAGTTCCCAATCGGTTACACTTGTTATGGTTGCGTTAGGGATTGTGTTCCACATCTCTAAGTGATCTTGGGATTAATCAGGGGTTTGTTTAACGGTCGAAGAGGTCACGACAAAAAGCTCTTTAAGCTTCAACCTCGGACCTTCTTAAGATAACAGTTACCAATTACTGGAACGACCTTCCACTAGAGGTCGTTAGTTGCTCTTCTAAGGGCCGTCTCAAAATGTTATTGGATTCCCACCTACTTAAGAAACCGTTGGATTAGTAATTTAGATTAGCAATTTACTCTGTCCTGTTAGACTATTACTTTGTCTTGTTCTTCGTGCCCGTTATAACCCCCAAGAACGGTGCTATACCCTGTTTTCGAAGACTGCCGGACATCGAAACGAACAATCTGACTGAATCCAGGTATTTTGGGACCAGCCTCGAATCCATGTACCAATCGCTGAAGTTAAATAGCCGCGGGGGAATTCTTACTTTACGCAGGTACAGATCAAGAGTGATGGATGGAAATATGCCTAGTCCTATGTGTGCCATTATGCCCCATAGATATATAATATATCAGCTACACGACAAAAGGGAATAACATCAAAATGGGGGAAATAGTTGTTCCACCTATAAGCTCGCTCTCTGTTTAGGCAAACTCAGCCGCTTCGATTTGATCCTAGTCGTGGACCTTGATTTCTCCAGTTATCGTGAGTGGAAAAATTAATTCGCCGCATATTCTGGTTAGTTAGCTTGATACATGGTACAGAAATAAGAATCTCTGAAATCCGTCATAGGCTCACATCCGTTTGTTGTAACAGCCCGCTAATTGAAAACGACCTTGTCGTGTGTGCTATTCGAAAATTGCATACTGTAATCTTGATACGTGGTTGCCAAAGGAACGTATACCTTGGCATAAGATGATTCAGATATTATTAATCACATTAAGATTATTTTCAATTTTTAGGAAGTGGATTATATTGCGTCTTTCGAGGAGATGTTTGAGAATTGCGAATTGAGCACTTTCTCGAAGTTCCAGGAGTGCCTTCAGAGGTGCATGGACGATATGAGTGTTATTTAAGTTCGTGGGACAAGCTTAGTTCTCTGAAAAACCGTCTAGATTTGCTACCGTTATACGAGATGTAAGAGGCGTAGAAGGTATGCGACGTTTTGAGGCATGTCTAGTGAGTTAACAGTTGTTAGTTTTAACAATTCAGTTCTCGCGACACATGCTGCAGTTCAAGACTTCATGTGGTACGACGACATGCTTGCCTGATTGCGAGCTTTTTTGAGTTAAAGCACAACCACCCCATCGATCGTCTGGTATATGCGTCCCATTTTACATAACACGGACTCACCCTCAGTGAATTGAGCGAATGCAGGAGCCTGTTTCGGTAGAGTACACCAACTGCCAACATTAAGCAGTATGTAGCGGATGGTCATGGAAATTTTATCACGACCGCTGACGTTGGAAGCATTCACCCCAATTTGAAGCATGCAATATCCAGTGAGTTTGTTATGTGGGAATGGTAATAGAACGCTAGAAATCCTCGAGAAAGTGCTGTCGGTGATCGATGCGATAGGTGTGGCGCGCATCATGCAGGATGAAGACAACAGACACGCATATCTACCTGGCCCAGCAAACGCTAACTGAACCAATCCAACGTTTCCCGTCTTTTGTGAACGTGGATTCCACCTACAAGACAAACAGGCGAAAGTATGTCATTGAACGTTTTCCCGGGCTTTCGAAGTTGCAAGTTATACTGGTTCCTGGTAACAGATAGCAGGAGACATGGCCGACTGATAATGTACGGGTAGGTTCGTAGTGAGGAGTATGCGTCACTACGCAGGCTGTTCGCAAGTTTCCGGGAAATGATGGGGTAGCACATTTCGGTGAAGACTTTTGTGACGGACAAGATGGCTGCGCAAGTGAGGGGATCCAGTGTGACGTTCGGCTTCAACGTCACGTTATTTCAATTCAATGTTCATGACACTGTTCATAAGCGTGTAGGTGGATGGAATTCTCTCGCCATGCTCGTTAAAAGACAAGCCCTTTTCGCAGTCGTTATTTGTTCAACCGAATGGCCATTGCAGACAATGACGAAGAGTAAGTTGCACCCTTGTGTCGTATAGCGTAAGTTCTGAAGTGATAATAATAATACTGGTATATTTCTCAACCCATCTGTGAGAAACACGCTCAGATAAGCGTGATCAGTACACACATACCGTACACATAATTGCTGATTGTACAATACACCAATTATGGAATTAGAGTAATAAAACGGACAAAATAATAAAGGAAAACTCTAGTTTATGAAGAGGCAGTTGGCTCACTTGCTTCTGAAACAATAGTTCTCAAGATTTTCAAAATTCGATAAAAAAAATGTTGCGCTGTTACATCAACTGTTGCTTCACAAGGTTAACGTTGGCCTCATGTTCAAGGTCATGCCAGAAAAAAGATTTCTCAGGATGGAGAAAATGAACAGTCGAAGAATTACGCCCTCAATTGATGTAGATGGCCTCGGAAAAATATGCAGAAACTTTTGGGAGGATGAAGGAAGATAGGTGGGTTGCAATTTTTCCGGAGAAATGGACGATTTATTGGCTGGACTCCGTTATTTCCTCAAATCGACGGAATTTAACGAATTGTCCAACCAGTACGGGATTATGATTTTCCAGACGTTATCGAATGTTGTCTCGCGTTAGAGTTTATCGTGGGATCTAGAATAGAAGGCAAAAATTACGTGGTAGGCAGAAGAACGTAAAATGGTCATGTGAATTATGACGAATAATGGAATCTGACATTTGCTGGCTAAATCTTTTATATGGAATTCACAATTTTGTGCTAGTTATTAAAATATATATCTCTAACAAATAATTGTTGTCGTATAACGCAAAGAGCGATCGATTCACAGACTATCCTAGTATATGACTACAGCCGAATTCTGATGTCGATTTAGTATGTACGGCCGTTATGTAGAATGAAAAGATGTTTAGCAACACGGAAAGATTATCAGGTGGTTTGCTAGGATAGGAGGAGACACGTATTTATGTGTAATCATATGAGGCGAACAGGTCAAGCTGTATATATTCTCAAAACTGTTTCAACTTGCACAGCTACTGCGTAGTGGTTGATAGCTATACAGAGCTGATAATCGGTAAGTATGGAGTAAGAGTACCAGGATGGTTTGGCAACTACTAACGGGGGTGTTTAAGATGCTGTCATATGTTGGCTGTAGTTTTGTTATGCAGCTGCAATTTTTTGACAGAGCTGTGTACAAGATCTATCCTGCCGGAGAAATAATAGGTTTCGAAATGAGGAATTTCTCAATGGCTAAGTTGATAGCTTTCATCAGTTCGAAGTGTGTGCGGCGTTACATCATGTATAGATTCACTCTCCGTTATTATTAGATTAGATCAGATGGTTAGATGTTATCAGGTCCGTTTTCAAAGATATCGTCTTCAGGCAGGCAGAGTTTGAAAATCAACATGACGTTCTTTAATGTCAGGAAAGTTTCTAAGCTTTGTTTGAATTGATGTATATTCTTCATGGTTCTAAATGCATGTGGAGTTCGTTCCAAATGTAGATATATTTCACTAAGAAAAAATTTGAACGGAGTTTTCTGCAGGATTTAAGAGTTGTTGGAGTGAACTCTTTGTTCCTGATGTTGTAATTTGAACGATGCTCACCAGAATGTGATCCTCCGAACGGTAGGAGAGTTTATGGTTCATTTTTTTTGTCATTGGCTGTACATCAAGCCCAAGTGGGCCTTCCATGCACGAAGCGATGGCGTCCATTCCAGCAATCGCACGAATAATAAGCTGGGGAATGCCATCGGTGGGTTAGAAAGGAGGATTCACCATAGAGGCTTTCTAATCTTTACCATTAAAATATACGGATCTGCAGCGAGTGGCTGATGAGAGATTTTGAAATGCGAACTATCTACGGGTGCCGCCGTCGTAAAGTTGTCGATGTTGACCTAGATTCAAGAACATTCTTTACCGAATGTCTACGTTCGCAAGTCATCTTGTAAGAAAACACCTAAACGGGCCGACACCACGAATCCATTTTGAAACAGTAGTAAGTGGTTCTACGGCGGTCTCCTCAAAAATCGCAGTTTGATATTTAATGTGATGGCGACGTCTTCGTCGGTACTTCTGAGTGTATTTTCAACCGTTCGTTGTGTCTTCCATGCACATATATTCTGACAGTGCTTAAGAAACATTTCTACTATCACAGTAATTTTTTCTGCAATGTTAATCTCCGCATACAAAGGTGGCGTACCCATCCATGAACGGCGGCCGGTTGGCCTGCAGCCTCAGCCTCTCACTTCAACCAACTTCAGCCGTCACTACAAAGCTCTCCACAATTTACTCGCAAAACTGTGACTGCAACAGTCGCACGGCAGTGACATCTTTCAACAGTATCAGTGTCTTTGCGAGTAAAATAATAACAATTGTTATCGCTGTGATGCCGATCAACTGGTTTCGTACTCTGGTTGTATTTAGATAGCTGACATGTTTCGGTCTCCATTCTCTGGCAACCAGCTTCAATCTCAGTCGCTTGGTAGGTGCGCGTTTTAACTTCACAGTTTTTTCGGCTCCGTCTACTCCAGCCACCGATGCAATCCTCTGATGATTGCAAAGATAAGGTCGTGCACAGTACCCTCAATATATGTCGACTTATATCGGCCCGCGGACAATGTTATGCTTGTATACGAGTCGAAAAATGCGGGAATCAGTATCACGTGGTATAATTGAAGAAAGTGAGTTCCTTCACATACGTGTACACAGTTGAAGATACAGATTTGATGAGCGGGATGACGAATACCTTATCCGATACACTGCTCCAGTCGTCCAAAAAGACACTTAGAGAACATGCAAACAATCGTTCTGTGTTGAAGAAAACCTGTGACATTGTGTACCGTTTGCCGCAGACGAATAGATCACTCATGTCGACTTCCCCACGTCTCTGTTCTCGTTGACTCCACTGGTCTACCGATATGCTCTCGCATGTTTCATCATAGGGTGGCGTTTGCCCTCAGTCGTCAGCTAGGGGAAACGAATGGAGTAGTAGTAGTAAGCGTTTTTCGTAGGTTACTGTTTTCGACCACTCGTAAGTTAGGACAGTTACACCGGTGATTTCGTAGGTTTTCAAGTAGGCAGTGTTCCCCGATGTCCTTCGTTGACCACGTCCCCTTTCTCTGCATTCCAGCGGAGGTCATTCTCCCATTGAAGTGTACAACCGTGATAACAGCGAAGTGCTGGGTATGCCAATTACAACTGGAAGAATATTTCAATCATGCTCAGCGTTGATCCCGGACGTCTAGTGGTTGTTCGAGCAACGCTTAGTCTTCTCGCAACGTCTATTGATACGCTGGATCCAAGATAGTCGCGTCTGTAAGTAACGAGCGTCCATAAATTCTGAGCCTGTCGAGCAACCGATTCGGATCCGAAAACAAAGACGGTCGTGTTGGCGAGTTTCTTATTATTAATGTGCTAAAGTTTGAAAACTATATGGTAAACCACAGAGTGGGAGTCAACAACAAACCTCGATATTGAATCCACCAAGTATACCAGTTCCGAGATTAACCGTTCGCGTAAATATGACTAAATACAACGGTCACGTAACGGCGAAGCGGTCGGGCGAAAATGAAACCAGGGTACATATAAACAAAGGTCCCACGAGGGAGTGCAAGGACGAAAAACTACGCGAAAACGAGTTTTACAAGAAAACCGTATCAAGATTCAATAATACATCAAGATCAGCATACGCAGGAGAAATGAGTTGTCCCGCGCGTAACTTGAACTGTAGTGTCAGATTGTAAGAAAGAATTCCAACGCAGGGGAACGAATCAATGAGAAGGGAACAAATGGAGCGGGAAACGTAGCCACCAACGTTCCATTAACACGTAACAATCATCGAACACACGCACGCAGCTACTTGAACTCAGTTTTTATGCGAATTTGTACGTCGCTATATGTTCACGGCTGTATCTTACGTTGGCAGACTCATGAAAACACGGTCCTTCCGATTCAACGACGAATCAATCGCAGAAATTTTAGTCGCGTTTGCCTCCTTAAGTACACTTAAATTTCAAAATCAGCACAACTTACCACGTCAATGACATCCATTTTTATTATGTCTCACCATTAGTTTTCCGAAATAACGTGAAATGCGACTTTTCGTTATTTTTCCACAGGTCGCTGAGCGACTGAACTATCGCACATCTCTTGGTTAGGCCTTCAGAAGATAAACACGAATACGCTTCCAGTGATTGAATTCAACGATTTGGGGAATTGAAACACGTCTCGAAATTATGACAACCTCAGAATCTTGAAGACCATTTTTGCCTCCACGATCACAGAAATATTTACGGTCTATCGATTACATAGAGCCCGCTCCGATTACTCACGCACGTTGCGTTCATGTTCACGCCAAGGTTACAACTGTGGAGTTCTTCTTTTTTGCGTTCACAAGCGATGCCTCAGTTTTGTATAACATTTTACATCGTCTCTGCATAGTTGTTGGAATGAACTAAAAGTGACCTTGCGATGCAATAAAAAAATTGTGCACGCACGCCAGTCTGCTTTTCTACCTCTGGTGCAGTCACTCGATGATACTACACGAACCTCACCTAAATTTTAGCTCCGCCATACCATGAAGATCGTCTCAGCTGTGACCGCACTCCAGTCGTCCACGGCAACTTCGGAATGCTGTTGCTTCCCGGACGCTGATAATTTGGAATATTATGATGGACATCTTGAAACTCTTCCGTGAGCCAAACTCCTTGGACACCGTAATTTGCTAGGTTTCTCTAGCTATCCTGTTGCATTTGTCCGCTTTGTTACCACCGATAGCTTAGTGTAATGCACCCTCATTCACTCAGAATATTCAGAGACTCGTTTTTGACCACTACAGGCCCTTCACACACCACATCATGATTGCGGCGAGTTCCCTTTACCTTCGAGGAGGCGATGATGCGTTTTTGGCGACTACGCCCTGGCACGGCCTTCAAAATGAGTATGGCAGAGTATGGTGGAATTAACGCCGCTGGTCCTTTTCAGCGAACGCGGATTTCAGTCAGTTGATATAATTCCCACCTTGCTTTAGAGACTGTTGTTTTGCCACAGTTTCAAACCGCCATGCTACTTACTTTCGACACTGTCATAATCGCCATTATTTGGTTACATGTCTGTGCTCTCTCATTTGTTTGATTGTCGAAAGTCATAACAAGAAGTTCTGGTTGCTTGTCAACCGGTTGGTGGTGCCCTACTTCTTGTCATGCTTCGCCTACTGCTACCTTTCCCGGTCCAGGTGCCTTATTCGCCGTCGTCCATTGTGCTATCTTATGGTTTGTCTATTGTGGAGAATCGACGCGGCCTTAAACGTAGGAAATGCTTCTGTCTTGTAAACTGGATTCGTCGCAGTTGCGGCACACTGGGCCATTGGACTAATCGTAATAATGTCTCGGAACAGCAAGACTTACCTTTGCTGTATCGTGACAATGCCTTGAAAAATTGTTGTTCACAGAGCAATCTGCAGGTTCCCTGTAGTAATATGCGTTCCAAATTTGTCATGATAACATTAAGCAAGCTTACTCATCGTTAACTTCTGGCAAAAGATTGGTTGCCATGTTTGTAGGCGGAAGTTATAGTGACCTTTATTTCGACCCTTACAACTACATCTGTATCCAAAATGAGATTGGATACTTGAGGAAAAGATTGCGTCAGCGACTTAGCCAGGGGTCTTGGGATGACCGGGTGGGCGTTGTTCGGTCCTGCGCAATTTGTGCTGCTTGGCTGGGACATCGATCCTAGCCTCACGGGACGCAATGTCCCCATCCATCGTGGCCACTACCTTGGAGTTAGGAGAACGCTGAGGTACCTCCTGTCTAATCGATAAGAACTTTGAGGTTGAGCCACAAATGCGTCTACCGAGACTTGTGCAGCGACGTCTGAGAATGGCTCAATTTATGTCGGTACGTTTTTGTACACTCTGACACTTTCCGTCCAGGCATGTTTTTTCAACCTCATTGTAGTCCTATTTTCGCTAACCGGAAATCCGTCGGTTTTTCCGTTCCACGTGTTACACGCAGGACGCTTGCTGGCACCACAGCTATTTTTTCCTCGGTAGTGGTGATATATATGTAGTAATGTGATATTCACTGTCTCCTGATTTATTGCCATTGAGTAACCCACCGAACCTACAGTGCAACTCCGTGGGAGGGTTCCCACACCTGTCAGTCGTTAGAATCCCCCAGCCATAGGAAGGTGTGGTCCTAAATTTCTTTCATAGAGGGAATCTGAAATGAACATAGCCTTGAGACCTCCTGAGATTCTATTTATTATTACTTGCTATGTTGAGCACACTCATCGGACGCGCATTCTTTGCTGTCTCGGTTGCTTCGCTTCAAGCTCGCTTTGTACCGTAGTGCACACAGGCTTCTTTTACTGAGTGTTTGCCTTCCTGAACATGTGCTACCTTTGAACTGTTCTCTTGACTCAGGGGTGAACATATGGCTTCCGGCCCCCTCTTCCGAATTATTTCTGGGAAACGTTCTTATCTGTAGAAGCACGGAGTTTGCCAACGTATTGTACCCACGAACTGCGGACGTCTTTTATGGGAAGTGATGTGTTCCGGGTCGTTCCGCCATCAGTTTGCGATGGTCAATCAGGTGAAAAAGCTGCAGTTTGCCTGCAGATTTTTGGCGGAGGATGTCTCAGCGAGGAACAGGTCAACATATGATCCCTCTTCCGGAGTGGTTTTGCGGACTAGACGCTTTTAATGTCGTTGCTATGACGACTTAAGATTAAGTCTGGCGTTTAGGCTATGTTCATGTGAAATGGTTGATAAGGTTAAACGATTTGTGACTAAATCCTTCACCACTAATATATTCCGATGGCCAGCCAACTCCTGGAACAGCAAGATCTCCCAGGTTGAGAGGAAGATAGACTGATTGGTACGCCTCTCGTTATGATTTCACCAGTGTTTCGTCTGTCTGTTGTCGCGCCAGGACTTCGATAAGCCCCGAGCACTACCGGTGAGGGGTTGTCATGTAGAAGGGTGGCGGTGGTTTGAATATGCACACAACTGTAGTCAAAGTCGAACTGCTGACCTGTGAGAAGTAACCATCTTTGGCGGCACCGCCACGACCTCTGCGATACCATTACAACCCACGCTGCGTGTCTGTTATAGAAGGTCTGAAATGTGACCAAGGTCACTTTTTTCACTGTGCAACTAGTTGCACGCTGCGAATGTTTGCCCTCTCTCTAATTGTAAGGCGTGAGTGAATTTAGTTACCGCGCACGGACTGCATGTGGGGTGATCAATCCGTCAACGTTGTGCACGTAGACCCCGAACCAACGGACAGCTAGGCAAGCAAAAAGGAAAATTGCATTTGAACTACAGCTGCATGTTGCGTGATATTACTTCGGGCACATTTCCTGCCTGTAGTTCCGGTTATCACGACGAGAAAGAAGAAGCTCCAGGATAAAAAAGAAACTATCACGATGGAAACAGAAGTGTCGGGGTCGAACAATTCAGGACTAAGGACGAAAAAGGTCAAGATAAGATTAAATGTAAAAACGGAGTTTGAGGATAAATGGACAGACAGCATGCAGGCGGTTTGTGTCTCCTGGCCACAGGACAACCAGCTGGCTTGTAAAGAGTTGGAATTCCAGGGGTGGAGCCCTACAAAAAGAGAAGTTATGGAACGCAAATCCGGAACCAGCAAGCGCGCACGGGTTGAATTTGAAACTTCGAAACAGACGTGCTGCTGTGTTGTTGGCGCTGTTTCTGTTTTTTACGTAAGTCGTGTGCATGGCTTACTGAGCCCTGGGATCGTGCTTGTTTGCGTTGCGTCCTTTTACAGGACAGTTGTTCGACCTCTTGTTTCGGAACTGTGCCGTTTCCTGGTGCCTCCACATTGCCTCAGCGTTGGTCCGCAAGCGTTGCGGACGGTCGAAGTAAAAACGGCTTACTTGCGTGTTACGATAAAAACTCTTCGACCATCCCATTCTTTAAAGTCGCTTAACCTGTACACTTCCGACCGATTTTCAAACCACTCGAAATTCATTCTCTTTTCCACCCGGCGTGCTTTGAGTGCCGCCAAGTGAAATGGAGCCCAACTCGCGCTTTCTTATCCTTTTCTGTTGGTTGCTGGCCGTGGCCCCAATTTAGGCTAAAACTAAGTACTCACTATATTTCCAAACGCTGCTGGAAATATACGGCCTGTTTTGAAACCTTAACGCGCGTTTTTAGTTTGATGCATGTTGGAACTACATTTCGACTGCTCTTCAGGAAAGACTTTTCAGGTTGTTGACGGGTGTGGGTCAGCCGAATGCTCACTTGTCCACCACAACGCGCCCACCATCTATTAGATCTACTTCGTTGAGCCGTGTTTCAGTGAGCAAGCAGACGTTTAAGTTCTGAGTCGCAGTTCGTGGCCCACTTCTTCTATTAGGCAGGCTATGTAAATTCACCAGCATGTCCTTCATTTCTAACAGGGTTGCTTTGACTGCTGAAATTCATCCTGTCAGAAGTTTTTCCGAAAGGTGGATCCGTTTTTTGAATAGGAGGGTCAGAAACAGAACGTTGCCATCCATTTCTATCCTCGTTGGTTGGCTGTCTCAGACCGCTTCATCGTAACCATGTTCTCTTGAAGCTGTGATTTGTTCCCCTAACCTGATTTGTTCGAAGACACTCGGTGCAGCTGATATCGCCAAAAGTGTCAGATTTCTGATGCATGGCTGTCTTCTGAGTTATGATATCAACCTTAGTCATTATAATATCTCGCGTATTTCGGTCCCGAAACCCGACTAGGAGCGGTGTGGGATGATTCATCTGTACGTTAGGTACAACCCACTCACTGAGTACATGCGCCTGGCGCCGTTCCGTTGTTACGGGTATTCAATTCTTCGTCAGGACACTCAGAGTCAACTGTCTTTCCGAAGATGTGTGCTAAGGATCCTGCATTGCCGGTTTCGGGGTGGACGACTATGCTCATATCCCTTTCAGGTTGACCCCCTACGCACCCTGGATTTTTCTAACTACATTTATTTGTTTTTGTAGGTTGGCCATAATGCTACGTGGACAAGCCACGTGATGGAACCGCATCCACGTTTGTCGGTCTAGTGCGACTTTGATGCACACGATAATTTATGGATGTCTTGCAAACATTTTCCCTCCTTCTATCTCACGTTAAACCCACAGGTTTCACTAGGCGTGTATCTTTACTATCAGTTAGGTATGGCTGTTAGAGCGTATCGTCATCAGTGCGAGTGGCGCTGAACACATAAGCAGGCTACTTCCCAGTGTGGGACATAGGAGGTGCTTGCAGAAGGCGGTTGGACAGCGCGTGCATTTTCTCGAGATTCCTTGCTGTTTATAAACAGCACAGTGATTGTAATTGTAGTTTTCACAGTTTTCGGACTTTAAACGTAGTTGATGGTTCAACTTGGGGAACGGGTGCCGGAAATCGAGCGGTGTGAAGCATTCATGACGGATTCTGACCTACCTGGAAAATTGGGCAGCATTACTTTCATGGCTTTGCATTTTTACCAGACCCAGCACAGGTCAGAATGTTTGCTGTGTAGTTTTTACGGCTCAATCTTCGGGCACGCACACATACGGTGAAGGTGGTTTGGCAGCGATTGACTCGAATTGGTTACTATTGTCAAGCAACTGCCCATCGATCAAAACGGCTATGAGTACTTAAGCGGAAGCGTTCGTCAAAACCTCACAGCCATGATATGTGTGTAATATGTTGTGCACCATTGACTTTACTGGCACATTTCACAGTTATTTCCCGTATCTCAAATATCTTTCGGAAGACTGGAAAACAAGAACAACCTAGTTGTTGTTAATCTAGCCAAGTGTTTTTGAGAGATTCGGTGTGACGGGAATACGATGGCGCACAGTGTAAAAATTTTCGGCCACTTCCTTCCAGCCATTTCCTGCGTGGTGCGATTGTTTCAGATTTCGAAGAAAAAACCGAGGTTTGGAGGCTGAATCCATAGTTACCCCCTCATCAAATTAGATTATTTCTTAATTCGATCAACCGGTAGAACATTTTCCCCTGGTTTACCAGAATATTACCGGCTCTGTGAAGGGGCACTCGCCATGCCATGAGCGTGGAAGGCGCGTCGGGACACGTACTCAGGTTTTACAATGCAATATCTGTGACGGACGGTTGTATCGCGCCTGCGTTTCGGTCACCGCTGCGGTGCACAGCCGCTTTAAAAAGAGTCGTTCCGACCGGCTGAAATTTTGTTGTCCAAACTGCCACCCGCTAGGTCTCAAACTGAGTTCTCCCCGGCAGTCACGACCTTTACGTGTACTTTGTCGCATCGAAAGCTACATGGCACACCTACGAAGGCGATCGCAGAACCATCGCTGTATGCAGACGCCCCAGTCTTTTCTGGACCGACATTCGCTGTTGTGGTTGCGAAAGTTCTGGTGGATGTAGTAGCAAGGGTCCCGGAATATGTGGTCGTGGGAATCCCGGAGCACACGGTTGTGAAAGCCTTGGAGGATCTAGCCGCACTCAGCAAAAAACCTGGGATAAACATCAACGGAAGACTGAATCAACGATTGCCACATTCACCATCTGACCCAAAGCCTCATTGAATAGCTACTCACCAAGTGGCTATGCAAACCCACCGCAGACACTTGGCTGGAGGAAGTTCGGCCGAGGTTTGTTAGGTTACACCCAACACACGGTCAGTTGAGAGAGTTCAACCTTCCTTTGGCTGCCACCCAAACGTTTCAGTCAAACTTGGATCAAGATATTGCTGCTTTTCGTGATTTTCTAGTTTAG
>QNGE01002359.1:17717-35671 GCA_008508345.1 Paragonimus westermani
TAACATCCAGCTTCAGGTCTCTGCCATCCCTTGCTTAAACCTAGAATGTGAATTAATATGGGGGTTCCCAACGTTTGTACTGCAAAACAGACAAGCCAACAAGCCGCCTCGCGCGAACGTTGGACCCGTTGAATGGTGTCTGCTACGTTTCACAGACTGGAATCTAGGAGATTCGTCAATTGTGAATGTGCTTTCGATTTAGTGGATGGGTCTACACCTTTAGAGTCACTTAAGCACACAACAGAGGTATAACGACCAACTATGTGAAAATACTATCGGCACTTTATCCGCATACTTCAATTCAGGCTAGTTTCTTCGATGGACTATCTAACGGTTTTAGCACCAGGAGCGGCGTACGTAAAGGCTATCCACCTCCACTTTTTTCGTCGTTTTGTCACAGACGAAATAATGGAGGACTATCTGTGACATTCAAAAGATGCGTGCGTGGACCTCCTGACCGATCTTGATTATTTTCAAGTCGAACATCACTCATTTGATCGCAGCCTTCGCATTCAGATAGACTTTCCAGCCAGCCTCTTTCGAAAAGAAGCACTAGACTCAAGTTTCGTTCTCATTAGAACTCATCAGTAGTGCATATCCTAGCCATGGCCGGGATTTGGACTCCGGTCACGCGTTCATGAGGCAACCGCATTGATCACTGTGCCATTGACGCGTGGCCGGAGTTCAAATTCCCACCGTAGCAAGGATATATACTACTGATGAGCTCTAATGAGAGCAGAACTCGAGTCTAGTGCTTCTTTTCGAAGGAGGCTGGATAGAAGCTCTATCTGAATACGAAGGCTGTGATCGCTTGTGAGTGATGTTCAACTTGAAAATAAGCCAAGTCCGTGACTACTCGTCAGTGATTTTAATTATGCTGACGACAAGGTATTACTGTTTGACAATTCCCGTGCAACACAAGCAATGCTAACTGCTGTTTCACACCCTGCTGAGTACTCTAGAACTCGCTTTAAAGCCTCGAAGTGAAATTTACTTCTGCAAAACTGCTTTGACTACGTAGATTTGATATTGGCCAATGAAGATATAGAAGTTGATCGGTTTGTGTATTCGGGGAACTGCATCAACGGCAGCGGAAATGTAGGGGGTGAAATGGTAGCGCGTATCTGTAAGGCTAGGGCGGTATTACTTAATCTGGGGGTGTCTCTGACGGCAGAGAAGTCTGAAGATTAGGGGTCGCTCATATAAGACAACTGTGGCGGCTGTATTATTTTACAGCTACGAAACTTGGCTATCCAGAGTAGTTGACGTGAACCGTCTCCAGGTATTCACCCACCGATGTCAACGTCCAATCGCTCATATCGGGTGGCACCAGCGAGTAAGTCACGAAGAAGTTCGGAAGCGGGTGTTTTACACTGATTGTCAAACGAGTTCTTTGCCCACTCCTTACATTAGCACAGATTTAGATGGTTAGGTCATGTACTGAAGATGCCAGCTAGTCGTCAACACCGATCACCCTTTGTCGACGCTGCGGCCGACTGGCGTGAAGTGCGAGGTGGACAGATGTTGACCTTGCGTAGGGAGGTGAAGTCGTTCCCCAAGGGGCGGGTCATCGTAGGTCAGGTTCGCCTCCTGACTTCGCGACTGTCAAAGTCGGTGGCTGGAGAAATGAGGCAAGATGGTGCCTAATGTTGTAGTTTAGCCGAGTTGTCTGTAAGCTAAATACAGTAAATGTCGCGAGGCAGTGAAAACCGTAAAGAAGTTGTCTTGCTGATGATGCATTACTTTCACTTAAAAGCTGGGTTGTTTGTTTGAAAGGTGTGGACACCTTGATGTTGAATGATTGAGTGTAGACTTAGCGACTTTTGGTAGTTAGGTTTGTCTCCCCCATTCTTTTTCTTCTCTCTCCCTGTACAGGGTCTACTTTTTTCATGCTTGTGTGGCAGTTAAGCTTTATTGTGAACCACTGCTCTGTTGCTGTCAATAGTTATGATGGTGATGCTGATGACAGTGACGATGGTACCTTCGAAATTTTATCAATGCGGTACTCTGATTTCCTTGGTCGATTTCCCCCAACCTACCCAATTGCTTCCACGATGAGCCAATCCCCCGAATCCACACCCCAGTGGAGACCACGTGGTCATCGAGCTTGTCGTCAACGCGCACTAAAACTGACATGATCAATCCATTACACATGCATGAAATAACTCATCCCACACAAAATCAGACTGTTGAGTGGCAGACGCATTCTGCGAAATGTGTGTGTGAGCTTCATTGGAAATACGCGACTGTTCATCTTCAGCATGCTGGGCCTTTCGTCGCAATTACACTATATGAATCTCGATTCGTCTGTTCGGACGGTGCGAATGTACCCGGTGTCACACACATATCTCTGTTCGTCGTCCAGTCCGTTCTTGCTTTCCAGTATCTGCTCGTCAGATGGGGTACACGTATGGGACGCTTGAAATAAGTCCCTTTGTGATATGAAAGTCGTCTCAATATGCATCGGGGTACCAAAATATGTTTAGGCCCGGCTAGAATATGACCAGAAATAAATAGCTCCCATTTCGCTATCCTCCGAAGGTACTGGCCTTCTCTACCAATGGTTATCCTCAGTCGATCACTTCTACGAAGGCGTCGGAAACAAACTTCCTCTAACCATGTTGCGCATCTACGTGTGGTTCGATCAATATTTGCTGACTTGGAAATATTCGTCTTCTGTTCTGCACACCTCATGCTAACGGCTCGTTAATGTTGATTGTGTTTTAGCCGTCAACGCCACTGGACAAAGTCAAAGTACACAAAAACACAGACCTCTCATGCTCTTGCGGATGCTGGGCTGCATGGGAGTTGCACCACTTATGTGATGGGTCATACGACCTAACCACACCCGTCCTGCTGAACGCTGGGTACACGTTCGACGATCGACCATTTGTATTCTTCTGTGTTTCCTGTCTGGTCTGTAACTTTCGTGTCTGTAAATTTTGTGTATGTACCCGACCATTGAACTGATTTGGTCACCCCTGTCAATGCACATGATTCACCTTAGAGCACCGGCTGTCTCACTTGCATTGTTGTCTAAATCGACATCTAACACTAGAATAACCAAAGTACCTTTGCTCTTAGTACATCCAAAAGTCGTTTTTACCCGCCATGTATGACCAGAAACATGTTGATCGCAGGACAGTGCTTTTTCCTGAGTTCCTTCTTACGTCTATGACCTTCCTCAAAATATCCTTGATATCAGGACTTCGTACCTTTTTTGTCGGCTCGGGTTGATCTGTGTAACGAATAGACCCGTTAGGACGAACCGAGAAAGTGAAAAGAAGACAATGCCTGATAGGAAGGCTTTAATCAACCGGAAAAATACGTGTGATCTGTAACGTAATGAACGGAGGGGTAGATTAGAACAATAATATATGGAGGAATCGGTAGGGTGGGGAAGAGCAGAATACGATGTAAAAATAAAGTGTGTCAAGTTGTTTTCCAAATCAGTGCAATTTCCCTGAAATCATCTATCTGTTTGTTCCTGGGGACCTGTCTTGCTCGGTACATATGTTGTACGATTACTGTCTTTTTGTGTGATGGAAGTTGGTTCTCTAGTTGCGCAGCGATCTGATGGTCCCGCTTGAAGCAGTTTATGTGTAGGCTGTTAATGTGCTGACCTTGTGCACACCAAAGGTCTCCCTAACATAAAAGTGACATGGGAGTTCTTGTTTTTATATATTTCTCGGTTCTAGTGCCAACTATCTTGTTACACCTTGAACGAACTTTAAATAATAAATGGCGGAAAGTGCAAGCCTGAGACAGCATATTATTATGACTCTATAGGATGGCGCGTTTCGATTAGTCGAGGGAACTTCTGCCTGTGCAGTGTACAGCAAGCAGAAGAACGCTGACAGCTTTCAAATGGTTTTCGTGTTTACTATTTCCCGTTTTACATCTCTTATGCCCTACTGATGTGCGGTGGTCTAATGTTATGATAGAACAAATGTCAACCGCTTACGTTCGGATTGCTCAAGTTTAACCCGTAACATTCGCTGCGTTTTGCAACTTCAATGATCAGTGAGCCTTTATTTTGCTACTGAGCAGTCCTGGGTCTTTTGGCGCTCGCGCCTTGCCACTTTTTGGTGGGCTCACTGCTATTGAAGTGAGCGGTTATGCTCGTGTGTTATTCTAGTGACAATCCAGTTGACTGTTGATTAAATCTTCTCATCTTTGATCGAAGCCAACTGGATACTTCAAAGATGATTACATATATGAGGCGAGTTTACGTTTCACAAGCAATCTAACGATCCTTAACTCCGGTTCTAAATTCTGGCAACTGTGTACATGACTCGAGTTGATTTAGGAGGCTTGCCTGAGCTTGACTGGCGCGGATGGTCAGTGACAGCTGGAAGAATTGTGCAGTAACCAATCTGCTTCAGAGTGGTTAACATTATTTTCAATAACATTTTACAGTTAATGTGTTTTCCGGATCAGGACACGATCAGCATTCATCGGGTACGTACACCCAATATATGATGAAACCACCGTGCCGATCACGTGCTTCCGCCGATTTTTGACCATCAGCCACATACGACTAACGCCAGCCTGTGTTATAAAATCAAAACGCTATCCAGGATCTTATGGCAGACCGAGTTTCTGCATGGTATCTGCTAATGTTCTTAACATCCGCATTCGTCTACAGATTCCACTAAGTCTGGTGTAAAAAGTACAAATAACCTACGTCTGAGATATCAACTGCAAACTCCAACACCTGCTGCTCCTATATTGGCATCCGTGGCCGAGGTTCACAGGGTGAGCATGCCTGATGAATGCCAACAACCACTTATTACGTTAATGTAGTTTCTGTATTGCTTGGAGTTCTAGAATGTTTAGAGTTTGGGTACGTTTCCTTCACTTGTTTTCAACACGCTGTTCAGTTAATCTTATTTAGTGTGAGGAACATGGTAATAACAACTCAGTTATTTTTGTGTATTGCGTATCCATTAATTATTCGCTTCACAATGATGTGGGTACTTTCAGATGATCTGTAGCCAGCATCTATTTTTTCGGTTTTATTGCCTGATGATTATAAACTGTCAGCTAGGTCAGACTACAACACTTCCCTTTGCTTATGTTATCATCTATACTGTTCATTTCTGTCCTTAATTTTACTTAGCTTGTCTAACCTTTCTAATTCCCAATTTTCTGTGTATTTCTGCATCCAGGGACGACTATTTACTTTTTCGCAACAGGGCTTACGAATCCCCCACAATGTTTCAGGTTGAGTTGCATTATTGGTATATTGCACCGATTATTATTGTAGAAGTCGAGGCTGTGGTACATAGGTTCACCTTTGTTTTTGATCATAGCTGGTCCACTGGCACTTTGGAAACACGGTCCCGTTATTCGTCACCGAAATCTGCTGTTCATTTGTACTATGTCGTTTGTCAGCAAGCACTATGCCCCTTACTACAGTGGGACAATACTTCCCATTAAAGCTGAGCTTAAGTACTGGTCCTATAGGTATCAATCTTTCACACAATAATTGACAACTTTCATAGCGCCGAAACCGATAGACAATCGTGTGTGTTTGAGATCCAATGTGTTCCCGGCCAACTTCCTTGAGGAGACATCGGGCAGTTTTAGCAAGGGTTCTAGTTGTATGTAGGCTTATACTCACCTTAGTATCTGACCTTACTACATCAGTCCAACTATCTTCCTGTTGACGGTCTGAGTAAGTGGAATTCGACTCGAAACGACGTTTCTGTGTACTTCGAGTTCATCCCATTTGCCGGATGTCGGCTTTAGCTCTGTGGTTGTACGATTCGCAGTTTACCATACCTTTTTTTCGACCGAAACCATCTGAACAAGCGATTGTTGTCGGTATGACAACTTTTTATTAAGGAGCCTCTGAACACCGTCATCGGTTTTCACAGTCCCTTAGGGTGGTCCGAACGTTAATGATGTTTGTAATCCAAACAATACATTGCCTTACATTGGTCTCCTTCGTTTTCTTTTTATGGAAAATATTGCACTCAAAGCACAACGTGAGCGCCATAGACATGCGCTGTGGTCATACATTGACCTTGACCTCGTATAAACAATGGGATCTGCGCGAAATCTGGGTTGTTGTGTGAGTTGCTGGTCGTCCAGTGTTTTCCGTTTCCGATTCCAGAATAAACGGGATTGTTCATTAGCTTTGCGTACGTGGTGTTTTCCAGGTGTCCAGATCACCGGTGGGCAGACAACCAATGCATTTATGTCCTTGTACTTTACTATAAGCCATAAGAGTGAGCAATTGACTATTGAAAGTAGTCTCTTGGAACGACTTGGATTGATGAACAGATAAGGCAAACTGCTATCTGGATACCTTGAACTAATACTGACAGTCGGAAGTGTGAAAATATGTGCCAAGGTCATAGCAAACTGTTTACGTGGTTATGAACGAGGCAGCCTAGAAAGGAACTTTTAAGTAACTGAAACTAAAATTAATCTAGCATGTGCTGTGAAAGGAACTACCATCCTGATATCTTCTTCTGTTACCGTTTTTCGTCTTTTGTCCCGCAACTGGCCAGTACCCGAAGCTTCCGTTCACGTTTCGACAAAAAGTAGTAAGTCGCCAGCTGTGGATGATGTAGCTCGTTTGGGAACTCATCGTGCTGACGGGAAGGTTTTCGAACGAATTTCAAACGTAAGTCTACATGCCTAGTGTCTTATGGTGGTTTCACAGCGCCCATAGTTTTGTCAGTCTGCAGTTTGTACACGAAGGGATAAACATATTTTACGAGTCTATACTCATTTCACCTTCACTTTTGAATAACTTGCCGTGCCCGGTAATCTGAATTGTTGTCACATTGTTCTCTGTCTGGATCTTTCCATCGACCAAACTCGTTCAGTTTCCGTTTCATTATTCACCACAACTTCACCCCTATTGCCAGACTACTTAAGTCACCAAGGGTGATTAGGTCTTTCACACAATGATTTCCTGTGCAGTGATGACGGATGAGCGTAGTTCGTACCAAGCGGTCTGCATCTTGTTTCGCCTTACTCATTTGTGCATAGTTTTCTGCCTTTTTTGTACGATTCGTATGAGATGCACTGAGAACTAGTTGAGAAACAACGTACACATCACTCATTAGGTTGCAGCTGTTATACTCAGATAACCTTTCTCGCTGTATTTTGTTACCCTCCCCCCTTTGATTTCGTTGATGTTCCACTCAACTCGTTAAGGGGATCGGCTGATTCACTCGCGATTCTTTTACTGTCCAACTGACTAGGCATAACCATTTCGGTCTCTGGCTGATTTGGTTCACCACGCGTCCTCTCCACCTGGCTTCTCTTGTGCAAAATCTAAACCAAACGATCATCTAACAACACGGCAAAACGATTCCACAGATAGTGATCTGCTCAAAGCCCAAATCAGGTCAATTCAAAGGATTGCTTCATGCACTTTGAATAGTAAATATTCGTCACTTACACAACCATATTTTCAGCCGACAGATTATTTAATAAGGTTGTTCATTCAACCCCTCGATCAATTCCTTTGAAAAAGGTCGGGAACGATAAAAACGTGCTGAATAATGGATAATCTGGAACCGTATGTGCGGGTGCACAGATAATTAGAATCTGGCCTAGTTAAGGGGTCGAAATGAAAAGGTCGATCGGAGGCAGGTAGAATTTTAAGGGTAAGTGGCTTACATGCTTTCAGGTGTTAAAACGCGATGGATTCGGTGAGTCTCTAACGAGAAATCCCTCCACAGTTAAACAAGTGCCTTTTGGATCTATGAAAAAGTTTAAAATCATTGGGTTCAGGATAAACAATCGGAGAACACTATAACTTATTCTGGACGTGCATTTTGGAATTATTATCGAAAAACTGTTGGTACGACTTCTTATCAGTCAGCGACCCAGTGAGCCACAGCAGTCAGCCATCGTTATTGTTCAGAGATATTCAACCTAAACTGAGGAGCTCAATCTGCCTGCAAAATTTCCAGTAACCTCGTCATACTGGTGCGGGGTTTTGGCGAAGATTTAGACTCGAGTTGTCTTCGGTCGTTAGGACTCATCAGTCGCGCATGTCCACTTCCGGACCGGGCTTGGAAGTCCGGTCCGCATGCTCTTTGGTCGCTGTTCCCATAAACTTCACATCAGGCATGACCGTCTCATCGCATTCCGACGTTCTATCACAGTCGTGACTGTTGAATGTGAAAAGTTGGAATAGAATTCTTGTGTCAGACTGGAGTCTTTGATTGCCCTATTTCGAAATTGGCCAGCTGAAAAGCGTATGTGAAAAACGCGGTGGTTTTGCTGCGAGCTTGTGTTCGTAAGGAGCCGGAACAACGCTGAAAAGCATGAATATGACTGTGGTTGTGACTTTTCTCACGGGCACGTATGTCGTTTGCTGTCATGAGAAAATACAGTTTCTAACGTTTCTTAGTCATTGTTCACCGTGACCATCCGCTCTCTTGTGCACAAAACAGCCCACTGTGACATTAGGACCACTCTGGTAACAATTTGCATAGACACTTGCCCTTTGATGCGCCAGTAGAATTTGTTTCCACTCTGTTATGCTTGACTGAGAAGCCTTGGCTGTTTTATGCTTAATAGGATCGCACAAAGCGGCTGCGTCCTCTCACAGCCTTTGGGTTTTACTACGTCCACCATACTTGGCACAGATTTAGCATGTTTCGATATCACTTTCGTTATCAGTTTAAAATGTTCTAAGGGGTTTCTGTGAGTTTCAGCGGAAGATGGGGACGCACAAACAGTATCCCCATGGAGAGGCTGACACAAGGATTGGCTGACTCTCGCGGACTGAGAGAAGGCAAATCAGCGGGGTTCATGACGTAAGCAAGGCCTAGTGGGTCTTGACACCGCAACCAAGCTGACGGAGATGCAGGCTTACACGTACACAGTGAGCATTGTGAGTGTGGATGTGTTCGTACGGTGCAGAAAGCGCACGGACGTCTCTGGCAGTGGGTACGTGAGAGACCCACTCAAATTGGCATAAGCTTCTGTTTTCGTCGTCGTCCGAACGGCCGATAGGTCGGACAATCCCTGCCTCGAGTGCTAAGGCGGCAGTCATCTGAGTAGCAGTTTGATGGCTACCACGGCAACTGAAGGTAGAACTGATACACCCAAAGTAACATCGATTGTTTATGAAGTGGGGACTCGGCTACGAAATTCGTAACCGAAACCACAAGGCTTTCCCAACAAACTTGTCTCCTAACCGAATCGAATTAGCAAGCGGCCCCAACACACCGTCTGGTTAGCGCGTGTCTGTGACTAATGACAACTGGAAAACAGGGCTGAAACCCAGAGCAAGAGGTCGGTCACTATCTCCATACCTGGGTGAATAATGTCCAGGGTAGATGGCAAACCGTTGCAAGTCCACTCTGGCTTTGCGTTAGCTGGGCATGACTCGGACGAGACGAACCGTCTCATGTGAGTGGTTTAAGGGTCTGCTACCTACTATGTCAACAGAACAGTACGGCTAAAGATAGGCCAGGCACAGATGATTGTATCTCCTCATTCTGGCCGATGGAGATATGGGTGGACACTGGGAATGGGTTGCTAAGTAGAGAAATTTGTAAACCGGTAGGTTATAATCAACTAGCCAGGTAATTCACAATAGAAACCGGCTGTTGGATTTATATTATTTGTCCGCTTGGTTTCCTGGATATTTCCTGGGAGGTACTTGCTGAGGAGCCAAAATAGCCACCAGTTCTAATTAGTTTCAGCCCTTTGTTGCTTTCTCTCTCTCCATCGATCTGTTCTGTGATCGTTTGTGTTAACCACGTTACGTGCCTCCCACATTTAATTGGCATTGAACTCCGTCTCTGTGTCCATGCATAATTGATCAACTCAGTCTTCATTGAAAAAAACTGTTTACCTCCCAACGCTGATCGCCCACATGATCGAGAACAAATTCCACCCACTTATTTACCAGTTCATCACTCCTAATTTGCACTTACACGTAACCTTCATTCATTCATTCATTCATTCATTCAACTCCACCGAATGTAGACTAACTCGGTATTGGTATCGTATACGAGAAGGCAAATCGGTCTGTTTCAGAGCAAGTTCACACTGGCTGCCTTTTTGTTCAGTTGTACATACGGCCTCAACATTCAGTGACTGACAAGCCTTCAACGAAGAGATTTTCGGTATACGGGTTTGACTAGCCGCACTCGGCTACATTTCAATATTATGGTTTATCAAGGCAAGTGGTAAATGAACTATAGTAACGTGTCAATCGGTATCTTACAATGAGCCAGCCAAACAGGGCACGACAGAAACCGACCAGTGGATGCATACTATCTATCTCCTTCGTTTCACCTACATTTTCTGAGGATTACCTGCGGAGAAATCGAGTCAGCTACCAGTAGTAATGTTTCCGCTTCTCCCGCACTGTTCTTCCTTTTGCTCTCTGATGGTTTTTATGAAACACGCTATACATCTAATAGATGTGCAGTATGTCGCTGTCCAAAGTGACGCTAAACCTGTACACTCAGGTATGCCATCAGAACAAGATGGCATACATTACGAGATGCAGACATTTCATTTGATTCTAAACAGTCGATTACATAAAACATTCAGTTGCATGTGTCTGGTGCTTGGCGAGAAAACGATGAAATGAAGGAAATTCACATGTGTAATGAAGATCAACCAAAGTACACAGAACTGGCATTCCCTTGAGGTGTATACTTGCCATGGGATGATTCAACATACCACAAACTGGCTACTTCAACTCTTTGATTCCATTCGCAAAACCACCAACCCTCTGTTCTGTGAAGGATTCCTTTGGGTTATGTGGTGTTTTGGAGAATATTTCAGTGAGTTCCTCACAAAAGATGTACTCAGTTGACCCTGACTTTATTCACATACGCGTCTCATTATATGAAACAGTCAATTATTTATGTACCTTTATTCTGCTCCATAATATTTCTTTATCTGTTCCTGTCGACCAGTTTAAAGAATTAATCCCCTTGTATACGGAAAATATTCGGTTTGAGTTCTATGGATGTACTTGTAAGCAAGTCGATGGTGTAACAGTGAGCAAGCCGTTGGATCCAACATTGATTGATATTCTTGGATCGGTTGAAGAAGGACTATCGGAGTGTATTTATCGTTCTTTGCTTTACTAGCGATATGTTGACCACATTTTAGTAATCACCGGTTTTGATCATTTCCTAACTCTTTTGTACCACCTTAATTCCACTGGCAGAAATCCCTGCTATCTGTGAACAAGAGTTAGATGACTCTACCATTCTTGGATATCTTGATTTCTAGGCGTTTACCCAATACACGTGGGCGGTCTGTTTATCAGAAAGCCACGTAGAATGGACAGTACTTGCGGTTCTCTTCATTTGCGCCTGTGGCTTGTAAACGTGGTTTACTGCGAACAACTTTTCATCGAGCAAGAAAATTGGATACGACTGACCGCCTGTGGTCTGAAGAGCAGCTCTTGAATGGATTTCCGACCAAATTTGTTGAAAATCATCACAAGGAACGATTGACCAACTCTCAGTCATAATCAGCTCCAAGGAAGCAGGTTCGTATCAACCTTCCTTACATGGGAGATCACGTTACCCATGTGAATTGAAATCTGCCACTGATCGCACTTATTCCACAGCAAAATCGCGTTTGTCATTTTCCGCCCACGATCGTCCTTTCTCGGATAACTCGACCTCTCATGTGTACCAGTTCACCTTCAGTTGAACTGACTCATACATTGGCAGGACGGATCAACACTTGCGACAGTTGAAAACGAAGCACATCTTCGTGGAGCGGCCTCAAAGCTAGATATGCTGTTCAACACACTGTCCAGCAGTGAATAATCGTTCCTCTTGATGTGCCTCGTAGGAGTGTGACAAAATCTGAGTAGCTGTGGCAGTGTTTGTGGCCCAGAGCCTTGCTAAACAATAAACTGTGTAATGTATGGTAGGCATCGACACTAAAGCTGTTGACAGTATTAGAACTGCTGAACATGTTGGGCGTTGACTGCCAGGAGCTGCCTCGGGCAGTCCTCACCAGGTGCTGTGTCTCACGGTTCTTGTCAGACGTTGTGCCCGGTGTTAATTGAATATTCATAACAGTTTCTATCGTCCACATTAGCCTTTGGAACATTTGTCAAAGAAGTGTCACTGTCGGAATACGCTACATATTGAACACGACATAATGGAGAGGTAGTTGACTTGATTACTTACAGGAGAGGTTCAACAAGATAATTAAGGAACGTGTACGGTCGAACGTATTGGAGGTGTGGTGATGGGTTTACCATGATATTTCAGTTGACCGTACAGCGGTCACTCAATTTCGATTGAGGTCATCCGAACCTCCCACCACCACCACCACGTTTTTCCGAAGCCACCATTTTTGCCTTCCTAACGTCCATACTTCAGATAGTGTTGTTTGATGTGAAATTCTCAGGTTTACACCTCAAAACCAGTTCATTTGATCGGATTTCAGGTGCCTTATCATTCTCTGAACTGATCATTGTTACCCTTTTTGTTACCACACACTGGAGGTGCTTATTTTCTAATCAGACTGTATCTCATCCTGCTTCACAATCTGAACTTTTTCATGCCTAGACAAACCTGCGGGTCTCATATGATTTATTTTATCAAATCACCCACTAGTGTACGCTACACCTCTTTTCCATTTATCCCACCTTATCAGGTATGGCATTGTGTTTGGATTGATATGTGGATCACAGCCAATAGCCGACGCTGGTTTGTGGCCTTGCTTACTATCCACCTGGTATTCACAGCTTATACGGCCAATTTGGCACTTACTTCTGTCTGCACACCACTTATGTATTTGGACTGGTTCATCTTACCTGGTGACTGCTCTTCTGTCTATGCAGATTATGGGTAGGTGTCCATGATGAGACGTGTTTTCTGTTGTACTGTTTCCCTCTGATTGGCTAAATAACTTCTAAGGTTTCGTTTTGTTTAAGACTGGTTTTGCTATGTCTCATGACCACGGAGTTCTTAACGTGTCCTCATCGAAGTGGGTTATCGAGGTGTGCGCAAGGGGTTCGTGTTAAACTGGTCGTAGGTTGCTGCATACGTATTGTGCAAAAATTCACTCTCACATTGGAAGCAGAAAGAAGCTGTTGAGAGCCGGACGTTCGCGGATCATTCGTTTTATGTAGTGAAGTTCAGTATCGATACGTCTTACAACAATATATAACCTAGCCAACACAGCAATTACAAAACGCGAGAAAAATCCGCATATCTGATTGTAATGACAAAGGCTATAAACAAGAGAGTCTGCGTGATGAGACTTCCTCGGCGGGATGGTTCACTTTGATTTTCTATCACCTCGATAGTTGATTGTTTTTATCCAAGAACTAAAATGTCTAAACAGATCGGTGTCTACGTTTTGAGTGGTTTGTAGTTAAAAGATAGGTGTGCCCATGGATTCAGTTTTTTTGGAGCATGATCATTCAACGTGTCAAAGGTGTGTGCTGTCGAATCAAAACCTGTGTACTCTAGAACCACTTACGTGTGAAACACGTTGGTTTCATCCTGAGCGCGATTAGATGAAGTGAATGAGTCAGCCATCTTGTTAAGCGCCCACTTACTCGGACCTACATGGTGTTCGGATTAGACTCTAGATCATCCGTAGTCTGCGTTTTTTTGTACAGTTAGATCGTAGTGTGCTTCTGTATATACTTGTATACACTACTCAAAGTTCCACTTAGCATGTTTTTCTCGGAGCTGATCACCTCTTGGTACATTTAATTCGTGCTCAGTCTAGAACGTAGTTCCATCGCTTACTAAGCATGGTAGCCTATCAACTGACTGTCGTTCGCGAGTTCTACATGCTTATACTAGCCAACTGTGCGATATATGCGAGAATCTGTTGGGAGGTCTGGACACTGTTTTTCTCTTAATAGACAAACATGTGCTGATGGCCGATGTGCATGCTTAACTGCTGGGAGAAGACAGCGACAATAAGAGAGTTCATGAAGCCCCATTATCCGCACTACGTTTCGTTGATTATTATCTTTGATCAAAAGCTGATCGATAGGAACATTTTCGAATCATCTGTTCATTGAATCAGTTGGTTGTCACTTTGATTCAAGGGTACCGTTTTGCGTGACATTTCAAGGCTCCTTATAAAAAAAATCTCCAGTTATACACCACAAGAAGTTTGCTGATATGTTGCATACTTTATCACTTGTGAGTTGAAAGATACTCCTAGACTGTTCAAACTTAAACTGAGGTTGTCGAAGTAACCGTGTTGAAGGATCGTAAACGTGCGATTGCTGGTCAGTGCCGCTAACAGTGAGTTGCTTATCGTTAACAGCAAGATGTCTTTTCCTACTTCTCATCACATGAGATTCGTTTTAATTTTTCTCTCTCCTGGTACTCCATTTACCAAGGCGAGCTTGGATCTTCACTACTACTGTCTACTGGCTGATCACTGCTGTCATTCCCGCTGTAATGCTCGCGCACCAACTGGCCATATGTCTACGATTGGTTCACTCTGAATCTATCCAAAAAACAAGCAGCGCTCCCACTGTGTGACTTCAGTGGTCTACCAGTGCTCACATTCCTGTACCTTTTGTTCTGTATTCCGTAAACACTTTTTTAGGTTGTCTGTGTTCACTATGGGGATGTCTACCAAGCTTATTGTATCCGTGGTCTAGAAAGTAGAGGCTCGACGGGACCATACAGGGCTGTGAACTCTCTCTTTCACACAGGACACACTCGATACGCTCATTTTTCTGTGCATGTGATCGTCCTAGTTAACTAGTTTTGTTTTATTTTTCACCTGGTGTACATGTTTTCTGCTTTCTAAGCTGTACTCTTTTTTGACCACTAGATTCTGTTTACTTTTAAAACTTTGACAACATACTGACTTTTTCAATAGAGACAGATTGTTGGAATGCTTTTGTGTTTTGCAGAGTGATAATTTACTCCGCTGTTCTTCACATTGCTTTGTGATTAATCTGTATCCACCTGAGTACATACCATCTGGACGTTAATTTCTGCAGGAATTATCTCATCAACCTTTACTTATCGTTTGTTCTGTCGTGTCACGTTCGAGCCATGCGAAAACGTATTGTTGATTGATGCTCGCTGTTGCAGGTCGTCGTTGCACGTTTGTTACACTGATCTAAATACGCTCGTTGAATGTTTTGCTCACTATCGTCAATGCGGCTATAATGGCGCAGTTTTTTTCCGATTGATTTATTGGTAGGCTAGTCACATTCGTTGTCACATCCGTTCTGATCCGTCGCGAACACGCATAAACCTGCGTATGTTATCATCTTATTCTGATTCCGCATATATGGTCTGTTTGTGGGTCTGTGCTGAGACATCTGTGAACAAAAAAGTTGGTGTGGTGACTTGGTTATACCTTGAGTGTGATCACTATAGTAGTGAATTAGTCACTCGCCTTTTATACAAGCGTGAGGAGAGGAATTCATCTCACGGTCCAGATCAATAAGCTCTAATCAATAAGTGGAAATTGAGTCGATTGCTTCCTTCCAAATCAAACCGGCCGAACACAGACATGAAATCTGCCATCAACTATGACGATACAACTGTGTCGACCATCGTCACTATTGATTTTTTCCTTCACAGCCGAGCCTTTCCCTATCGTCGTTATAATCGTTTTCAGCTCTCGCTTATCGTTCAGCTAATCATTTTTACAAGTATTGTACTGATGCTATCTATCGAGTCCAAGCTTTCAAACTTTAGCAGAGTTTCTCTTGTGTGAAGACTTGATTGGCCAAATACTGATGTTTTTCTATGCTGAAACATGTCTAGTTTCTTTTTAAACGTGGGAGAATTTGTTGTTAACTTGTTAGTTGATATTCCTTACAGACTACACAGTGTTTAAAATGGGTGAAAATGGCCAACTGACAAAATATGATACGTACAGCATTACCAAAGAAATTTTAAAGTGGTTTGGGTCCATTATCTAGCCATAGCTGGACAGCTCAAGGCGATGATTAACATTCGCTTGAGTTCGCTTGAATTGACTGCCTCGTTTGGCAACGAGACCATCGGCCGTGTTTCTGCGTCCAGGAATTGATCCGATGATATTTTCCGGAGTGAAAGCTTCCTGACACAGTCTGGTCCGAAAACGTTGCCGGTGAGTTTATGACCAAACCCACACGCGCGCCTAAAGACAGATGCCTGGTCCACTAATCAGGTCAGATACAGTAGGAACAGTCTTCAGCAGATCTGTAAAACACAGTCTGGTTTTGACCTATCAGCCGACATTCAGCGTGCAATGATTACCGTCTAATTTTAGCAAACCGGTTTGAACTTGTGCGCGAATGACAGTAAACGGTGATTAGCTACTCTCAGTCTAGTTGTCAGTGTACCGATCAACCCTCGATAAAGACTTACCTGTTTCCATTGACGCGGCTGGTTCACTGACATGGTTTGCTATTGCTTTTACCTTATGTGTAACGATCGTTTATGTAACCCTTGATGAGCATCGGTTAATCGTCCCGTCACCGTCTGTACGCACTGACCGGACGCTCACGGTTTTCTTACTGCTCTCATAGCTGGTGGGTTCTCGTCACTTAGCCCACCTGACAACTTTTTCGGATGTTGTGACTAACGTAACCCATTTACAGTGTGTGAGCATAGCTCAACCGAACAGAAAGAGTTGACCGTGTATGTGGTCGTTCGTATGGAGTTATCTAAGTTATCACTCATTTGCATCCACTCACGGAATGGTTAATGTTTACTCTTGTGTTCCTCAGCTTGAGTTGAATTGAATTCAACGATTGGAGATTTAGATGGGTTAAACTCATCCAACGGAATGAACGAATATCACTTTTCAAGTTGAACATCACCCACATTTGATCGCGGGCTTCGCATTTAGACAGACTTTTCAGCCAGCCTCTTTCGAAAAGAAGCACCAGTCTCGAGTTTCGCTCTCAGAACTCGAGTCTAAATAAATCAAATCCCCGACTACTCAGGAATAGCACTTATCAGTATTGATTTGTCCGGGGATCCGGAATACATTGTGCCTTTCTATCTCAAAAGCAACAGTGAAGTGGCAGCTTACTGGTGAGACATAAACAGCATGAAGACAATTTCTACTGATACTGTGAAGACGAAAACCCAATATGTATAGAGCAAACAATCACGAAACTCGTGAAATGACGTCCTTTATAGAATTTCGTGAATCGTAACCGTGCGCAGAAAACAAGTGTTTCCACTGCAACGACAGGTGTCCTACGGATAAGGATGGGCGTGTAACGAACGAAATATCTACCACACTAGATTGTACAAGACGCTATAGCCGCCACCGTTTTAGCCGTACGTGAAATCAAAGGATGCTCTTCGCCAAAAGCCACAACAGGTGAAAAAAGTAGACTTGCTTTCAGAACTTTAATGGTTTGATAGCACTGCTAGTCCAGCATTAGTTCGAAAAACGCCAAACGGTGATGCATTTCGTGCAATACGTTTGGTTGTGGTTGCAGATGGGTTGTTTGCGTATACGACAAAGGGAATTGACTGCAGTCAATGCTTCCATGATGCATTACCATAATGTACAGAACACATTTTGTTTTCTTCCTCTCCGCCCTTTTGATTGAAGGGAATCGGTCGGGTGGATTGGCCGTCAAGTGCAATGGTGACCAGGAGTCTAACTTACTGATTTAGCGTTTATGCCTTTTGGTAGCATTTCAAAGGTTTTTAATATTCGGAATCCATACCTACCCATGAAAGCGGGCGTGTTCGTTAGGTAGTTCGGAGACAATTACATTTCGGATGTGTACGAAGGCTTGATTGAGGGCACTACCGTTCGTACTCTACCACGGTTTTCTGTGGTCTTTGTGCACGATGAGGGATTCGACGGACACAAACTGTTGTTGGAGGTTGACTTAAAAAAACGGGAGGATATAATGGGTCGGTTGCGCATTAGAATTTTTAATACAGTGAGGTAATCACAGAATGATCGGTTGGCGGCATCCGATTCGGATTAGCCTGTCACAATGACCGAAGCCAAAGGACGCCTGCGCTTAT
>QNGE01002359.1:37123-117608 GCA_008508345.1 Paragonimus westermani
TGGCGATACAAACAAATGTAAAGGCTAACTTCTGACCACACTTTACCGAGCAGCTACATTTATAGCACGTTTGTCCATCACTAAAGGTACCATTGAAACTATTTCACTTCCACTGATTTTTCGGTCACACAATCGGGGCCTCTGGATGACAAGACCAGTCTAAAGTTTTCACATAACTGACGTACAGTTTCAGATATCACTCAAACGTTTTGTAACCGAATGAATCACGCTTCAAAAACATTCCCCACGTACTTAGCGTGACCAAAGCTACATAAGATGGCTAACGTGCCACAACAAATGGAAAACGGACGGTTAAATACACTAAGGAGACATACTGATGCGCATGAAGGATTGCAATATGAATGCCAGACATCTATCCTCAGCCATATCATACAGTGTTCCCAACCGAAGACGTTCACTGACCCTTGGACCCCAGCTAGAAAGCTGAAAACGCCCTACTGGAGCAAGCTTCCGTGTAAGTGCCTTCATATCCCGAACCCAACTCATACGGTGGCCATCAGTTTGCCACTTTCAGCCTAACACAGCACTTGCAAATAAGCCAACATGTGAGTTAGCATTAGTAAGATGTGCCTAAACCAACGAAGCCTGAGGCGACAACGTTATGCTCAGCGATCAGCACGCAAGTGCGTCCGCGAACTTAGTCCCCGTTGAGTGTACCTATCGCATGCCGCTGATGCCTCGGAAATGCCGATGGTGGCAGACAAAGACTATGAACCTCCTCCGCGTGAAAGCCAGGTTTTTGCAGCCGTATGACACGAATATCCGCACAACATTACACACCTAATCTCTAACGGAAGGACTGAAACCATGTCAGCATCACAGATGGTAAATAAGATCCGGGCTTTAGATGCGGGTTGCAAACTTAACGGACGTGTTCTCACAACGCTGACGAAATTCTCGAGGTCCACGAACTTCTCGACCGACTCCAACGGTTTTACTAGTAACGATGTGAGCAGGCACAGTCATGCGACAGCTTACGCTTAGACACCACAAGGGATACTAACCAATCAGAACATGTCGAACGGATTTCCGATGCTTCAGACAAGCGACGTAAGGTTCGAGGAGGACAACCGATGGTCCGGTGTAGAGGTGACGACAGCTACCACTGGGTGAGTCACTGTAGGTTTGAGTTTCCTCCAAGACTGACTCTCGTGACTCATTCGGCGAATGAAGATAGCGAGAGGTGACAGGTAACCGAGCTTAGGAGCGTGAGTGCAGTCGCCGTTTGACTGGATTATCAGTGAGTTAATTGCTAATGTTGGAAAACGTTCAGTAAGGCAGATTCTGCTTAACCCTCATTTGCAACTAGGCTGTTGGCTTGCCAGCTGCAAGCACTTTGACGGTGAACGGTTGAGTTTAGACAGAAGCTGTTACATTTCACTCCTGCCCCATTTTCACTTTTAACCAGGGGGCCCTCTGAATACATAACACCAAGGTGGTTAAGTTTGTATCAGGTATTGGTTACTGCTGCTGTTGATGTGGTTAACTAAAAAAAATATATGTAGACAAAACATCGCAACACGACCAATTACCTCAAGGTTAGTAAGTTCTGAAAATGTCAACTAATATTTCATTACACGTGACAATACTCACACATCTTATCATCGAACCTGCCTACAAATGTACATACCAAAGTTGAGTTTGTCGATTTATGATTAAGGGTCTCTATCTATGGAAAGAATGCTAAACAGTCATTAACAAATAACCCTGATTCAAGAACGTCCGATATCAGGAATGAGCAATGTAGGTCGAGAAACAGAATCAGACAAAAAAAAGAAACTACAAAAGTTCTTGGTCGACTCCCTTAACGAATGAAACAAATGCATCTACTTCAAAGAATGCACTGGGAATGGGAGTAACCATGGCTAATCGATGCAGAACATGGTGATGAGAACTGAGCATTTGGAACAAACGAAAACGGTGGAGGAAACAACTGATAAAAGGAACTCAACAAAACAATTCTAAGTAAATCTTACGCCAGACAGTTTGGCGCGAAAGTCTGGGTGAATTAAATAGACTGCAATGGAAGCGTACCTTGCGGTAACTGGACGTGACGAACTGCCTTGTCAGTACAGTAATTAACGGGATCACCTGAGTGGATCATAAGACCATCTGAAAACTTCATTGATTTCGCCCTCTGACCCTTTACTTTGCCGGAAATTATCACCTTAGCACCACGAACACCCGACTCCATTATGAAACGAAGAATTCCATAAAAAGCGTTTCTAACAGGAAGAGCCAGAATCACAGACATACACACACCTTCCGTAAACCTAATTTGTGGGATTTCTCCAAATTCCGGGATTGCGTTCATTTTAAATAAAGTGCAAATGTGTAAGACGGGGAGAATAGACAATCCGTCGTAATCAGCTGTAACCCCTTACCGATGAAACTTGTTCTCTAATTTACGGGATACTAGTTTTACAGACATCTACGGTAAAATTAGAAGACCGCTAATTTTTCCTAATACATATGCTTGTAAAACTCAGAGAAGTCATGTTCGAAAGTAAAACACTGATGCTTAATACATATCAGAATATCTCCGGTAGAACATGAAAGTTTATTCCAACTTCCTGGGGAAACCCGGAGAAAGGATTGAGATAAAATGACAGGTTTTCCCTCAAAAGTAAGCAATATGAAATGATCTTTCCATTCCTAATGAGAACCTTTATGTAACATTTTGTAGCGTTGAACACAGTTACGGATGCACTATCTTGTTGGAAAACAACTTCCGTATGTGCCCAATTGACAACCAGAACAGCCCTAATGCCCCGACAGAAAAATGGGATTTTTGCGTACCGTTTATTACCGTCATTTCATTCAGGCCCATAGGTGTGAAAGAACCTTAAACCATCAGTAATCACTTACCACTGGGTTTTCTATCAAAAAGTACATCACTTTTCTAAAATCATATCAGTACCACCTCCGTACATCCGAACCGTCTAGCATAAACGTCCACTTGTCACTACATCCAGCTGTGATGTTCAGACTTGATGCATTTGCATCACTAACTAACTCAGTCGATCTCAGATGGTGATGGTTCTCGCAAATGATCCGAAAAAAAGCATTTTATGCATACGTGAGGCGACTACTTCAACAAACAAACAAACCGTACCCGTTTACGAGTGTCTGTGCACTCGAAAAGGAATACTACTGGAACACAGTTCACGTAAACGTTTACTTAAGATTTTGTGATATTTCAACAGGTTTACACTAAGGTTGTCATGCTGACAACCTTAACATTTTGCTCAATTATCATGTCCGTTCATTGGTCGCCACTCTATGCTGCGTCGTCGATGGTGTTGCTGATCGACGTAGCAACAATAATGTATTAGTGGTTGACACTAATGTTTAGCTGCCATACACTCATAGGAAAAGCGAAAGAGAAGGGATGGGACTTAATACACAAAGAAACTCGACTGTCTAAGTTCAAGTCAACATCAAGGTACTGGCATGTTGCAAACAAGGTGACAAGTTACAAGTGAGGTAATTTTGTTGCGGCTTCCCCTGCCCTACTTCAGTGACTGATATGCATTCATACTAGACTGATTTTCACTTTACTGGTGAGTGTTCAGTGATCTGGCTAATTCCGAGAGGAGCATCACTTACACCCAAATAGACTTTCCAGCCAGGCTCTCTCAAAATTAAGTGCTAGACCGGAGTTCCGCCCTTGTTAGATCTCGTCAGTAGTGCGTATCCTTGCCACCACAGTCGAGACTAGAACTAGAGCCACAGTTTTATGAGGCAAACGTGTTGATTACAGAGCCGTCGACCTCAAAATTCCTGCCTGTGGTCTGGACAAGAAATTCAACACGCAGCTTGAACACGATTTTGTAAATGAGGCCAACATACTCTCTGAAAACAACCGGGTAAAACTAACAATGTGTTCAACTTTAGTCCACATAAGCATTTCTATTCGTTTAAGAGCCCAGAGCGATCGTTTGAAGGCCCTAATAGGATCTTAAGCGATCGTCCTTGGCTCCTAAGTCGTGGCTCGGAACCATTCGATTAGTTAGAAAGAAGTCAAAAAGTTGCAATAAATGCTACGAAAACGCCGCAATAGGTGAAACTGATTGTAAATCCCTTGAGTTCCCAATCCTGAGCGACGGTTATCGTAACAGCACTAATAAAACAAATAATTTGGTGTACACCATATCTGATAATCGGATTTACATCCTAGGACTTTTTCCAACGGTCTCTGCACATTGTTTAGTGCTAGTCATGTTATAAGATCAACACGATGATGTTCAAATCCCTTTCGTATTTAGCTGACATTTTGTTTAGCTAGCCAGAAAGATAACAAGCAGAGGTCATGACACACAAGCCGACATACGCTCCGCAACAGTGTTGGTATGGAGAACTAGCCAACAGCTTTATCCAGAACAGCTTTTTCTATTCAGCTAGTGCCGTAAATACAGATGGCATAACATCATACTTAATTTGACCGCAGATCTGAGCTTTAATTCCTTCTCTAAGGAAACAAAAGAAGCCCCCATAAATAATGAAAGGTTATCAACGTTTTTCACTTTTAACTGAAATCATGAATTTTCACAATTTCGCGTTTAGTGTTTCTGGCGGCAGTTGCTATTGGTCTGAATTTGAACAGTGGACATTCAGTTGAATTAAGAACAGCCCATACTAATCATGAGTTACAACAGGACTTTTATGGCATCAAAGACAAAATACCCATTCTCAGTGGAACTAACCATCGACAAGAATACCCAACGTACAAATCCCAACTATCGCGATGAAAGTACCAACCATGGTGATGTTGAAAAAGAGAGCAAAGAATGTATGTTCAACAGTCCACATCACCGCCCTGCAGTCTGACTCATAATTACATTGAAAACTGGACCATAAATGTTGACGTGTTAATCAGCTTGCTCAATCGACAGGCTCATTATCCCAGGCATGGTACCACGCTAATGACAAAAGCAATATACCAACCACACCAAGAACTTTAGAATAGGCATCAGGGCATTTTTGGTCACCGACGCGAACTCCTACGAAAATCACTGATTCGAACTGCCGCACTCGTTGACCGTTCTTCATGCAATTTCCGATTTAGCCCATTTTAAACAGCCACCTACCTCGCTCGTATCTGCCAACCACCAACCAAATGATACCACAAGCGGTCGGTTGGATAGGCACTAAGTTAGTGAGTACATTCGACCTCACATTCAAGCGTCTGGCGATCGCTGATGCAAAAGTGACACGGACAATGTGAACTTCACAATCATTGACGGAATCAATCGATGACGTGCTAACAGGTGGTGTTATGCCCAGCACTACATAGCATTGGTTTGTTGTGAACTTTAGTCGATTAAGTCAGAGTTTAGCCGCAATGTGTTGGCATCCCACCGGTTGCGTACAACGATCTTGAATGCTCAGTTGCCGCATTTTGTTTTAACAACTAATTAGAATATAATGGCCGACCCTCCACACTAACATGCTGAAAATTCATTGAATTTTCGTTCAGCAGTAGACTCGTACTATCACGCGAGAATAACTGTCAATCAGAATCAACCAGGCTGTCTCTGAAGACGACAAAACAGTGCCATACAAAAAATAAACCCCAGCCCATGTTTGTCCAGAAAGCAAACGCCCGGTGATGGGAAGCTAGAGAAGAAAACTTGACCCAATTGTTCAGTCGGGTTGATTTCATGCACAGGTAGAAACTCGATGTGTGGGTTGGCACGAATCATGTGATATATGGATTCGCTGAGGATGCTCAGATACGGAGGCGATTCATCGATAATTTGGCGTTGCGCGTTGTACACTGCCCGGAAATCGACCGCACGCTCGAATGAAAGTCGTAGCATCAAGCACAACCAAGGGAACAAGGGATTCGAGTTTCGCTTCCATTGGACAGCATCAATTAAACGTTTACGCCTAAAAATATTAGATCCCCTTGGCATAACTCTCATCAGTCAGGTAAGAATGACAATATGTACAGTCCAAACACAACAATAAAGTGAGCGGAGTAAGACTTGGGCTTGGCCTAAGACGATTTAAATTGATGCAATTAGTGTCAGATAGTTCATCCACTGCAACAATAACTATGTACTGTGCTTAGCCAAACGCCAATAATTTCAGGTTTCGCTTGCATAACGACATTGTAAACGAGTTAATAAGATCAACCAAATGATCTGTTGGTAGTAAATGCGGAGCAATCAACGAAGTTGTGCTTAGCTTTGCCGAGATCGCCTGGATCAGATATTTTGGGATGTGCACAACCGTCCGTTGTGACAAACGTATATCTGTTCTGTTTATGTGCTTGTCATTGCAAGTGTCAAAGAACTAATGACAAATAACATGAAGGGTAAATGGACCGAACGAACATTGTGATCGGGTAGGAAAGTTTGGCTTTCTGGTAAGTTTGTAGCCGGATACGTGAGTTTTAGTGTGATATTGCCTTATCGCTTGTATTTTTAGCTAGTTTATCATTGAGCTACAAAAACAGTAACACTTTTCTCATCTAAACGGTTGAATAAGAGATCTATCTGCTGCGAGTAGACAACTTCCTCTGGGTACCCGTAAGCTGCTAATCTTCCCTTAGAAAACGCCTCTTTTGTCTGAATCGCATCTAATGTGTACACCTTTCTGACTATACTAAGATGCTTTCTCACTACACCGTATGTGTGTGCGACAGGCGCAAAGCTGACAGAATAGAAGGGTTGAACTGCAACGGAGTGTCCCCAGCCATTAAGGCGGCTAGTGGTAGCTGAGAGTTTTGTCGCATTCAGGCAAGGATGTACTTTGATATGACAATCAATATAAACCAAACTATCAGGACCACCCGTAAAACGTAGATGAACGTCAATATAGCGTTTGTTAGTGATAGTTGAGACAATACTACCCGAAAATTCCCATTCAATCCATCAGCATTGATCGCAGTAGACTTGCTATCGTCACACCAGAAATCCGTTTGTATTCTGTACACACAATAATAACATCTTTAACATACAAAACTGGCAAACATGAAGTTGCGTAAATTATCAGCCGATTTACAATGTGTCACAGCAGTGAACAAGAAACCAAAATTAAGAAACATTGCTTACGATTTCGAACGGCCGTCTTTCGAACCTGCATCAGTATCCTCCCTTCAGTCCGGAGACCTAATCGCAAAGACGAACGGTGGCAAGTGCCTCGCGAAGCTAGACCTAACGGACGCCCACCTACAGGTGGAAATTACAGAATGTTCCAAGACTGTTAACCATCAACACCCACTAACCAGCGCTTCCCATCTGGATTAAAGACTATGCCAGCACCCTTCTGTGGACACAATACTGACAGATGTTCTAGGTGCATGCACCTGTCTCGACGACACCGTTGTGACCGATGCCGTTCAGGCGGAGCTGACGCAACGTTCGTAGCAGGGGCTGTATCGATCCAACAAAGTAGGTACACCCCACGTTCCGACGGACAATGTCTTACATCCAGCCACATGTGGGACTATAGCTTGAGCCTGTGACAAAAACGTGACCTATGGGACAAAAAGGCAAGGTTTTCTGTGAGGAAACTACCCTGAGTCAGTGACTCAGAAGTGTGTCTAGCTTGGCAGTGAGGATCAAGCCCATCGCGGTACGCAATGATAAAGACGTTGAAGATTAATTTCGATTACTTCTGACTGCAGTAAGTGTATTGTAAGCTATATCAAGCTACCGAGAATTAGTGCGCCCTTTGTGGCCGCACAGGATAATACGCCGGAGGTCTTGCTCAACCGTTGGGTGACCGAAGAGTTTGTTTGAGGTTACCCGTCCTAACGCTCTTCTTTTGTACGCGGAAGGCAGCAATGCTCCAAATATATTCAACATAACACCAATGAGCCTTACCAGTATGTACTGTGGCTCTGGTCGTCGCTAACTTCAACAGTGACGTAAAGAAAAATTCAAGGAAAAGGTGAAAAATAATTAAAAATCAAGTAGAAGAACCAGGAATGGTACGAATGCAGTTACGCCACCGAATGCGAAACACTGCCATCTCGGATAATTTTTCTAGTCAGCGATTTGTGTGATCACGAGGACTCCAGTCAGACAGCCGACACCCACTCACTTTGCTCGATGGAGCAGTCGCTGTCTTCATATTTCATGACCAGTTGTTGCTTGACCACCACGCTGTTTGACCCAAATGATGATGACCTCAGTATACAATGATCCGTAAGGTAAACGCTCAGCTGACATGCGGGTGACGTGATTCAACCACAGCAGGCTGTAAAACGTGAGTAGTTGGCCAATCGATAGCGCACCCCGGGTGTTCCAGAATACGCGCTGGCGAACGGCCGTGTTGTTCACACGACCAGTCCACTTCATGTGGAATAACTGGTGTAGATAACTGATGATTAAACAGTAAGTTTGTTTACATCTTCGCTGTGAACAAGCCACGTTTCCGAACCATAGAGTAAAACAGCGTACACAGACATTATACACCATTCCTTTTGGAGAAAACCGCATCTTCTTGACAAGACACGTGCCGCAGGTTGGTAAAAGTAACTCACGCCTTTGTTATCCTCGCTGATATCTCATCCAGAATATTGCTAGCTGACGAGATAGTGTTGTCCAAATATGTGAAGGTGTCCACAGTCGCAAATGGATTGCCTACAATAAGGAACTTTACACTTTGAAGATGCGAAGTGTACTCCATACACACCAGCTCGGTTCAACATAGTCTCCATGTCTTCGGTAGAGGGGCTAAGTAACACAGTGTCATCCGCATACTCCAGATCGGTCGAACAAGCGCCAGGAAGAAACCCAACACCAGGTTCGCTGAACTCCCCGAGCGCACTTTCTAAAATGTCGTCCATGACAAAACTGAAGGGACAAATCGGACACCCCTGATGGACATCGCTAAAAGTGATGAAGACCCGAAACAGTTGTCCATAAACTCTCACCGTACTCACAGAACGAGCACATAGTGATCTCAACAGGTTCACTTACTTCCCTAGTACTCCCTTACAAAGAAGACAGTTCCAGAGAACGTTAGGAACAACTGAATCGAATACAGCCTTTAGGTCTAGAAAGTCCACGGCCGTTGGCTGCCAATAAGGGTACTGATACTCCAAGATCCGTCGCAGGATAAAAATTTGATTAACACACCTACGACCGGATTGAAATCCTGCCTGTTCCCCACGTACCTGATTTTCTCCGGGCTCGTGGACCGACGTAGTGTAAGGCCAGAGAGTAGCCAGGACGCAGCAAATACCATGCTGATGCCTCCGTGGTTGTCTCACAGATTTCAAACACTATTTTCGGAAACGGGAATTGCTGTTGACAGGCACTAATCATGAGGTACCTCTTCAGTTTCCCAAACCAGCTGATGGAGGTTCGTCAGTTACAATATCAACCTATCCCGACCATCTTTGAATAGAGAAGGAGGGAAGAGGTCTGGACCAGGACCATCGTTACGCTTCAATAACCTAAGGTCCAGGGCCACTTCTGCTTCCGACGGAGGGCCGCCTTAAACACAATAACTCACCATCCAGGTTCTTTCGTCCACATGGTCTGGTTGAGGCCAGCTGAACTGTTCCTCAAAGTGCACAGTCCACCCATCAAGTCGGTGCGATTGGCTGGTAATAAATGAAACACCTTTTTCACATATGCTCTCGCACCGACTCGACTGCCATTGCAACCAAGAATCAGGGAAAACCCCTACCAATCTCAGACAGAAAGGCCTGCCACATGTTCGCCAATACCTCCTTTACACTATCCTTGCTTGAATGCCAATTACATATCTTGCATTTACGAGCGTGCAACTTCTGGGCAAATGACAAAACAAAACTGGCACGTACAACATCACGATGCGAGTCCAGGTGGTTGCTTCAAAATGTACAATAGTATTAACAGAGTGGCAACAACTGCAACTAACTGCTACATGATCCACTTGTACCCACGGTTGAGAAGCACCAAGAGGTCTCCAGGTAACATTATGTCTCTTCCTGTGTTGAAATGCGATGCTCCAAATATAGAGATAGTGAGATATGTGAAGTTGCAGCAGTCTTTCGCCACTGTCGATATATTTTGTCTGGACACCAAATAACCTCCCAACCGCTCTATATCATTGAAGAAGCGTCCAAGTTGAGCATTTAAATCGCCTACTAGTGCGATATTGTCGAAGTATTTAGTCTGCTTCGGAAGGTCACCGAGGGTGTCGTAGGACGCATCGTTGGTGGAATCTGAACAACTATCCGTTGAAGCGTACGCTGATATAACGAACATACAAGGTTTTTCTTATTTGCGTTGACAGATTTTAACCGATATATTGAGTCTGACAGTGCACAAGCAACTGTTCACTAGGATCCAGTGGAGCAAAAATTGCTCTGCTGTGGGACTTCGTGAGATTCCACTCCAGATTGACCACGAGATTCAGCTTCGGAGCCACCAGAGACAGTGAGAGAGAAGCGCTTAGACTGACAGTTAATTAGAGATGAGCTCGTGTCTCCGACACACAGCACACATCAAGTTCCAGAACTGAGAGAGTACATGTCAGAGCAGCTTGCTGACTAACTTGTCAGAGAGTGCGAATGCTGAAGGCGCCAATCGTCACCAGTTGTCTTCGCTTTAGAAAGCAATCATCATCCGAGGACAGAGAAGGCATAAAACTGGGAGAGTAAAATAGGGAGAGAAAGTCTTAGCGGTTCAATAATGTCAGTGTCGGTATAACCATAACCTCCAGGATCCAAGGGTCTACCACAGAAAGTAGGTTCAGTCAACAGCACGGAGCAAAGTACCAACAATTCAACATTGACTAAACTGTCTTAGTATGAGAATAGCATAATTTCGCCGAATGATTCTTATGTCAAATTCGGAAGGAGTTGGGCAATATGTTGGAAGTTCAAGTCGGAACCGACATTTGGATATGACACGCCAACCAGCTTCAACCAACGAGTATTCGTGAATAACCACAGGGGGAACAGAAGTTCTCCCGAAGATCTTAGTGAATACGTTTGGTATCCTCAGCCGGAACCTGTTGCAACCACCATCTACACGCACAGCTCGCCACGTCAGATGATCTTTAGAAGGCGGAGTGATAAAGTGCGATGACCAGTGAGAATTCCATAGGTTAATCCTCGACTCCTCCAATATAACCGAAATTTTCAAACGATAGATTTTACGGCTATTGTAAACCTGAGCTGGGAGACATGTTTCCACTGTCAGAATCACGATATCTGGAGCTGTTAATGAGATATGGATTAGCGTGTGATCCAAAGGTATATTCTCACACTCAGGCGGACACAACGTCAGTTATTCCTACAAATACAGACAGGTATTTCATTTAATGTTGCAGTGTCCGTTTGCCAAACACACTGTCTATCCGCAACCCGTTTTGTCGGTGTTTTCACCGGTTCTCATAGTACGGGGTTCGCGCCCAGTTTGAAAGGTTTTCTACACGCGTTGTTCGTTCACCGTTGTTCCTATGGGCTATCATTAGCATTCAAGTTGAATAAAATTCTATTGTAAAATAAACCTTTGCAGAAATACGGCACACGTGATGGCCGTATAATCTGGTAGACACCATTTTTCATACTTTGTGCAGAGTTCATTGTGTGTCAAAGTTGGTTAAGCGAAATTCAGCTAATTTCTTTGTAGCATGTCCTTGTTAATTACAAGAAGTGGGTGTCTTCGATTTGCTGAGAACAGAATATATAGGAGAAAGAGAGGGGCGACCATACAGAATGTTTGTATGTTACTGTGGTTCTGTCTGAGAATTCCACTTGAACGGAGAGCCAAACAAAATGCTCACTCAAATGGTAAAGAAGTCTAAGGTTGTCGATGCTAAACATCTCTGATAACAAAAAGCCGTGGATTCGGACAAAACTTGGAAATATACAGATACGTGAAAATCGACTGGCACAATTCTCACCGGAAAAGCTTATCCAGTCACAGATAGGCAGTGTATTGTGGGCCGCCGCTAGAAAACTTTATACAAGCCGCGAATAGATCGCCAATGATTTTGTTATTAAGTGACGCAATTCGTACAAGCACCGAGTCGAAATCTAAGGCTTCCTTTATACTTACTCCTTAGTGAAAACTGAACAAGTCGGAGGAACGGTGCATTTTCGGCTTCCAAAGTGAAGCTGTTTTCGAGTGAACGTTCCTACCGGATGCGGAGGAGAATGAGCTTCGCCGCTGAGGGACGACTGGCTGCCGAGCTCGATCTCGGCGTCCACTTGAGGATTCTGTCCCGGAGTGAGATCGGAACCGGTGACTACATATCTATCCTCGTCTATCACAGAAGAGGTTTCTGGAGGTACAGCGGCTTTGGCGGTCGGACCTTTCTCTTCTGGCGCCTGTGGACCGCGCTCAATTGACCCGTGGATTTGAGAACCGGTCATCTCTGGGCAGTCCAAACCATTTGCATGTTGTACTGGCTTTTTCAATGTGCACACTGAAGAAAGCGTTTCCAACGGCACGCACACGCCCAATTTGAGCAGCTCTTTTGCGATTCCCTCCTGCTCGGCGCATGCCGTCTTGTCTTGTTTACCGTTACTTTCGAAAGAGATGGAAGGGTGTGTAGCCAGAAATGCCCGTTTCTGTACAACAGCTGTTAGGGTGACATCAAAGCACAACGAATCCGGAGTTATCAGCAACACACCATCGATAAGTTCTCCTGAGGAAAGAACGCGTTGAGCAAACACTTTCACGAATTGTTTCTCGCTATCCTCAGCGAAAGATACGCGGTTTGATTTGGCTCGAGATCGCACAGCATAGAAATCCGGTTGTAATGTGAAATCTGACCCAACCGAACGGGAGGTCTGTAGAAGGCGATCAGAATTTGGGAGAGCAGTCACGCGTATAGCAGCTCCAGGAGCCCGACGAACTTTGAACTTATCTGTACGATCTTCCACGAAGACGTTGAGCAACGCATAGCGATAAACCAATGCTCCCAACTATTCAAAACAAGATTGGATTGTAATGCCACGGAAGAAAAACAAAATTAACAGAAAGTGAATTGTCACAAAAACGACTCTGATATACGACGATAATACCATAACAAGGTGGAGAATACACAAACTGTACATCCTTTGTTGTAGCCTACACTCGTTCCGTGTCCTTTTCAAGCATACAAAAAAGGAACGTGTATGTGGTTTGAAAAGACCATACCCAATTCCTTAAGACAACAATATGAACGTTGTAAAGAATGAGAACAATTGTCCGGAATTACAAAGGTGAGCGGTGAATGTGTGAACCGATACCAAACAACCGGTTGGAGAAATATAAGACCGGAATGATGTGAGACTGCCATTTCTCACATGTGTTGAAGAATATACACACTTCCATTGTCTTACGCTTCAACAAGATGCGCACTACAGCAAGCTGGGCGACTGGAGAGAAAACTAAGTAAATCCTTGCAGTAATGTACTTCAAGACGCAATGGAAAATTTACGGATGTTTACGGGTAAACTGTGATGCTGAACTATTGTGATTAAACATGTGCTCTTAGTGTAAACACACAGTTTTGGACAGTAAGGGCTTTTGTATCATAATCCGAGAGAGGCACATTCACAAGGAATCAGCATTGATCAACGCGAAACGGAATCATAGGGTTACTTAATCGTCAAATGAAACGTAGAAGAGAAACAGATTCCTTTCATTTCATGCTACCGGTTATCAGAGCTAAACTGAATTCTCGGAACGACTAAAAATTTGTGACAACTACGACGTGCCATAATTACCGTTACCTAATGACATATTTATTCCGTGATAAAATTGAGTCAAAATCACGTTCTGGCAAACCTACCGCCTAGTGTACAGATAAACAGCTGACTGGGTAATAGATGTACAAACGCAATGGTACTCAGAGGGCAATTGTACCATGGCAATTTTTGGCTTTATTGACGGTTATCACTTCAAACTGATCACGAAGCGAGTACCCCCTGACTAACCAGAGGATGAATGGTTAACCACGAGATGCCATAGTTGGTGTGCAACAAAACAAGTGAGCAAGTGGACAGACAAAGCGGACGCTTAATTTGTAATAAATCCTGCCTCATGCAGAGTACAACGATCATTGATAGGGGCAGGATTTGTAACTGCTGTCACCGATCGTGTGGTTCGATCAGTTGTTTATTTTCATATCATTGCACATAATGTTTCATTTCGAAAAATCTCATTAAGGTTGATTTTATAGTGCCCACGCATCGTGTTTATTACTTGTCACGTACTGCTAGTTTCTACTATTGAAATTATGTACTTATGAAGTTTTGACTGATTACGATAATGAGAACAAGGACATAGGCAAACATATGTTCTCGATAATTCATCTTCAGGCCAGTACAATTACACAAGGAGTTAGGAGGGTTAGGTCGAGATATCGATCAGACTTATTACAGAGGAACTAGGTCACTGGCCAGCCAATTGGCGATGACTTGGTTGGCCGGTTACGTCATGCTTGCCCAGTCGTCTGACCACGAATGTTGCCTGTCAATCCGATGGATTTGTGGCTATGGTACGCGCAGCGTCTGAACAAACCGTTTTTAATGACATAATATGAGGTCAGTCAACCTGATTCCGATAGCCTCGGCAGTACAAAGTGTTCTAATTCGGACAGCTTTTGATAGGTTGCCTGGCATGCGATACACCATTTTGAAGGCTTCGTCAGTTTTCACCTGGTGCATGCTTTCAACCAGATGGGCGAGAATAACACTGTTGACCGATCGTGATTTCCCGTATCCCAGCCACCGTGGATGATGCTCTCGGATTCGTTTCAAAAGCTGTCTTGACGTTCGACCAATATAACCTGCTCCACAGAAACAAGTGAATGAGTAGATACACATAGATGAGGTCTGAACGGTCAGTCTGTCTTGGTTATAAAACCTGAGAATTGGAGATATGGAGAATTGAATACGGAGTTCAGCGATAGCATAGGTCCTGCTGATTGTTTGGTTGAACCTATTTGTCAACCATTCTGCAACATTGTCACCTTTGAACGGCACTCGAATAGACACGGGTTTTTTCCTAACGCCATGCACTTCAGATTTAGGTGATATTCTGATCATGTTTCTGATGATAAATCGTTCCGGGTAGCCGTTGTGATGAAATACGTTCTTTGCGAATTCGAATTCATTTTCTAACATATCCCCGGAACAAATTTTGTATGCTCTATCAGTCAGGTAGCGCATCAGATTCCTCTTCCGTTTAGGGGTACAAAACTGAATGTTTGTTTACTGACCTGTCCGTATACTCTTGAGATATACCCTACGTTGGATAGTTCCGTCTGTTCATCGATGTAAACGAACATCTTGGAAAGATATCTCGATTTCAGTCTCCTCCTCAAGTAAAAACTTAACTGACTGGTGGACGCGATTGAATGTGTTGAGTACTGTATACACACTGGTGTACGAACCAGCTAACTGTAGTGATTATGAAAAATAACTTGTTTAGACCGCTTTCGTTTTCTAAACCGGTATTTAAGAATTTCCCTCATGGTTGTTTGTGTAGGCTCTTCCTGACTCTTCCTGATGTGCAGTTGGTAATAATTGGCTATACCATTTCAGCGGGGAAAACATTCCTTAGTGGATGAGCGTAGTCGGAAATTGACAACCAGACAAGGTCGTTTGTGTGAATCATGTGGGTGATGTATCACAGTGATGTAGGCAGTTGCATAATACGGGCAGGTGAATCTAAGCTCAGTTTTCTATCATCTGGATGTAAATTTTTGTGTTCAGATGATGTGTTCAGGTATCCGTATTGCAACTCCTGTATCTACCGTTATGGGATTTGTTACTATATACTTGAATGATGTTCTGACCGTACCAGGCCGGTTGAAGGCACTGTTGGCTGTCACTCGTTGACACTTGTATCCACACCTCCTGTCTGGTGTACAAATTCTGTTTTATTGTCGCATGCGCGCTGACTTAGATAGGTAAGCTGGTGAACTTAGCATCAAACGTGTCGTGAGCGGGCCACCTTTTCTAAGGTTCGAATTCACCGTTACTCGTTCGCACCACCGAAATTAGTCTATTTCGGACCGTATGATAATCTTTCAGCTCCACGGGTTAACAGTGTGAAACAACCAATTATGGCTTATCTATGGTTCATGTGAACTACCGTTAGTTCAGACGCTTGATGCTCAATGCGATAGACCAGTTGGATGATTGTGTCTACTTGACAAGACTGATCAGGTTAACTGCCATTAAACTTGATCCGAATGCCTGATGGTCAGTTAAAGCTCTCTGTGTACCACAGTTCAACGTGGAGTTGGCAGTAAACCACTTCTAACAGTTGGTATCGCTGGGACAAACGGAGTCAAGCTCATCACCTCAGTGATACGGCGAAAGATATGCTCGAATGCTTTTCACTGAATTGAGCTAACTGATGACTCCGTCACAGGACAGCTCAGTCACATACGACGCGTGTCGTCGAACATTTCCGGAAACCACGCTCTGTTGGGGACTCGCTGCTTGCCCTCTAAATGCACTGCGTCCAAGATACAACCCACTGGTCCACATTTAAAGCATGCTTGTGTACTGGGCCATCTGCTGTTATACAGCACAATACGTTAACCGTACGACGGGGCTGGCGACCGTTTCTTATTGATTCCCTACTGACCAGTCACAAGTGAGAAGTCAGTTGTGGCACTTACGAACTAGATTATACGTGGATCTTCTTCCAAGTCTGTTCTCCCTGGGAAACACTTTCCAGTAATTTTCCTCCTCTTATTTCAAAAGACTGTCGAATGAGTGTTTTGCAAGTAAAATGTTTATACTAATGGAATCACTTTCATCAGTAAGCAAAGATGTATTAAGACGTCTTACTTCTGGACATCGTTGTTTACCAAGTTATCACAAAAATCGTAAGGTCCTGATACAGTGTAATGGTGTCGACCGTCCGACAGTAATGCCTTCACAACATTGAAGAGTTGGACCGTAAGCCTGGCAGTTTACCAGACGTGGCTTTATCCTGTATGCGTCAGTTTCTATATTTCACTAGCACTTCTGTGTCTGTTGGGTGCACAGCCGTGTACAAAGAAATGATGTAACTGAAATTCGGCAAATGACTAGAACCAGGTGAACGGTGACCAGTTATTCTCAAAGTGTGATTACCACGCTAGTCTCACAAGCAGATGGGCCAGGGCTAAAATTCTGGCTGGATATGCACTACTGAGGATCTCTAATAAAGGAGAACTTGAGTGTATTGCTTTCTCTTTAAGTGGGCTGCCTGCGAGGACTGTGGCTGTTCATCATATCGATCTTTCTGAGTGTATATCCACGTCTTCAAGTGCACGCGGTTACAAACCGGTACATTCATATACCCGCATTTACGGCTCTTATATGCCGTGCTTGACACGGGTTCGTATTAATCCCGACAACTTTGCAAGGTTATTGTAAAACTGATTTATCTGTTCCCCAAACAGTATATATATATATTCTGTTGTATATTCAGCTTCCGAGATGTATGAAGCGATTTATTGACACTGCTCAACGTATTCGCCGGTTCATCCTGTCTTGGAGGACACAATGACTCCATCTGTACTTTTGGTGCAAGCTTCTAAATGTTTGCACACGTGTCAGGACGTACTGCGCTGAATCGCGATTTGTCTAAAACATTGTTGTAGTGAAGTATTTGAACGACAGGAATATCCCGAAGTGCCCCGACCAATGAACTAACATGCTAAGCATTGTTCCTTACGCATCCTGTGATATCCACAGTTACACCCGGTTGGATTTGTCGGATTCTTTTGGAAAAGCTTGGGATTTTCGTGTGCAACTGAATCTATGTTGGACGGTTTAGAACAATTGCTTCAGTTTTAGAGGAGTAGCAACAGAAAGATGACAAGAGAGTCGGAAGATAATGGACGGAAGAAAAACCCGATCACTGTCTACCAAGAGCGCAACAAGCGCACTGTTTTATACGACAGAAGACAGCGGGCTGGTATCAACAACGAAAGGTCCAGAGTATCTTCATTACACCGCAACCATCTTTGTGATCGGCTAACCTGAACACTCAGTCTGATGTCCCGAATATGTGCGTCAAACTTGCACTTGAATTCATCCACCGATGATGCAGTTGCAACAGGCTGTAGGTTGTTAAAGATTGCGCACACTGGACACTAAAATAGTGTTCTCTGCAAATCAAGCAGCTCATCTGATATTGCCAGTTTTGGTAGGCACAATTATTTTTCCTGAATGATCTTTGGGCTGATGGAATATCCTTCGTAGTAACATCAAGTCTAAAGCATGCCAGTAGCTCATTCAGAAATGTTCCAGCTTGCTCAACATATTTGGGTAGGGTAGAAAACATGATGTCATCACCCGTTTAATAGTCCCACGTTCTCGGTATGGGCAATGCCTTTCACGAAATGAGACGACAAGCTTGGATATCTTGTTCTGAAGAGGAATGCGCCAACGAATTGAAGGTAACCTTGCAACTATCCAAGCAGCCTGATGAGTAAACCAAGTACCGAATTACTTGTCTTGACAATTACCACATCGTCTTGAGACAGGTTAGGGTCACTTGAGACAACCGTTCCAAGTTCGTTCTCGTATGCAGATATGTCTAGTTTTTCGCCTCCCAGAATGTGATCTGTACAACTCGAATGACGGAGGTGTATCAATAAACATTTAGCCCTGTTGAAGGAGAGACTGTTTTTGTGGTCCAAAGTTGTCACGTGTTTAGGTCACTCTGCAGCTTCTCACTTCCAGTCACATCGTTTACTACAAGCCACATTTGAGTGTTACCAACGTTCATTAGCAATAGGGTATTGATAACTCATGGAATTTCTAACACATAGAACAAAGAACAGAGGTCGTACTATGGAGCTCTTAGACAGGGTTCCTTGCTGTCTGTTTCAAACATGACATTTTCAGACAACATGGTCCCGATAAATCATTTACCTGTATCGAGGACGTATCTTGTTGATGAATAACGTTGACATTGTTAAAAAACATGGTTCATAGTTGTGAATTAGATGTGCTGCTGTAAAAAAGACTAACCACTGCACTCTGTCCGAAGATTATTGATTAGCCACCGTCAGTTTTTTGGAAGCGAACTATTGTTACCTCTTTCGTGGGTGGTGCCAATGAAATGAACATAAATCGGCACTTTCCAAATTAAAATTCTTGCAATTAAATAAAGCAGACACTGTTCCAGCCATCACTTTGAACAATCGAGCACTCTGCTCAATTCACTCGGTGTTGTATATTTACTTCAGTGAATAAAATAGTCTTCCGTTAGTGCGTTCATCCTAAAGACACTAACAATCTCAATGTCATTTTCAGTTGAGGTGCACCCGAGAGTGCAGTCAAAACAGATCTGACGAGTACTTGTTATTCTGCTGACATAAAATCTTCCGTCCCTCTGATCGCTTGACTTTACAGCGTGAAGTGGAAATCACAAAAATCTGACGTATGTTTCAATCAAGATGAAACGTACTGGCTAATTTAACATGATGGTGAACCAGTCTAAAAGAAACGATCCAAGCGGCTTAATGAGTAGCCCAAGTACCCAGTTGCCTTTCTTGACCGTTAACACAAGACTGTGAGACGGGCTAATTTCAGCTGAGAAATCGTGCCTCAAGTCGCACTCGCGTATGCTCGTGCTCAATTTGACGCCTCCCAGAGAGTGATCTGTACAGCCCGAACGACAGAGGTGGATTACTTTACATTTGGCAACGTCCAGCGGTTTGCTGTGTCCAAATCACTCTGCAGCTCCTCACGCTCAATCACATTGTCCAATATACACCAACTTTTAGCGTCGTCAGCATACGGTAGCAACGAGGATTGACAGGCTGTTGGTTTCCGGTCAAAACTACGTTAAAAGGGACACGTTCTAGCATAGAACCTTGTGAAACAACGCTGGCGACGCAAGACCGATATGAAAATGCCTCCCTCACTTTGACACTAAGGCGGTGGCTTAGGAGGTAACTAGTGAGCCACAGGCTTGAAGGATGTTTTCATACCATAAGTGCAGAGCATCAGCTAGAACGTTGAATAGTCTACTCGATTGAAGGCTTTAGAAAAGTCCGGAAGAACCACGTCAATTGGTTTGTCTTTATCAACCACTTGTGTCCCAATATATATATACATATATGCATATTACATAATAGAATATGATTTCATCCGTAACATCAGAATGACATGAACAGTATGGAGACATTTGTCGACTTCGACTGTTTATGTTTGCTTTCAGCGAATTTATTGCTTACGGAGAAGTTAAGCAGAGTGATTTTGCTTCCGGGAGTAAGAAAGAGCTAACTATCCCTGACATACGATAAACAGTTTCTTTACTTGCCAGCGCACGAGTCTAGGAATGGTTTTTCTGTTGGCAGCGAACCTTATTTATTATTTCCGCGTTCTAGAAGGTATTGGGTACAGTGTAGTTTAACATGACTGGTCGCTGTGAATCAAAATCTATATTTATTTATCAACTGTCACGGAATATCCATACTAAATCGGGCACTGATAAAACAAAATTGTTTAACCAACGTATTTAATATGGTTCGAACAGCAAACTGGAGAACATGATGCTGTGCTATTGACTGGCCTTCGTCATGAGCGCTTATCTCAGTCCACGGAAATGTTAGTAAAGTTTGAGTGTAGAAATCTACGAAAAGTCTTTTATACAATTTGTAAAAATACCTGTCTGCACATTCTGTTGTCACCACTTGAACTGTCATGGTGATTGCCAGTCTCTGGTCATCTTAAACTTGTTTGATTTTCGTGAGTTTGAGTGCAACGAGAAAAACACCGTAACTTTTAGATACGGTCTATTATAAACTTTTCTAATCAGTTCGTCTAATCTGCTTTCGGACTGTTTTCCAGATGCTTAGGAATGTACTTCTGTGCAACCGGGTGCTCATATTGTCAGCAAATACCGAATTTCTATCAGCTTATGGAATATAAAACATGCATGCGGTGACAGCACAGAATAGCTTTGTCCGTACGTGTTCTACAAAGTACGCTGACGACTCAGTTAATGCTACGTCTCCCACAGATTGCAAACTCGCATTCAACCGGAGAACCTATGAGACCAACCAAAGAACTGGACTACCGCAACATTTGAGAACGCCGATTGGTTTGGAGAAAAATTGGCCAATACTTTATATGAGTATTTTGTATATCAAATCACCTATCAGTGTTGTTTAAAATCTGAAGTCCGTTAAATTGTCAGAGTCTACATGAAGGCCGAATATAGTCTTTTCTGTGGAAAATCGAAGCTGATATCATTACCCTGTACAAGGACGTCCAGAGAATTAGGAAAAACTCCTTCCTTACAGACCAAGTCAAATTTACATCTGATGCCTTCTGGTAAATATCCTACTGAAAAGAAATAGATTAGAGATCAACCACAAGTAACTCATTTACATAGATTTATGTACAAAGCTAAGTGTAAGTACTTAAAACTAAATGGAATTCAATCAGCACTTAAGAGAAACTGACTTACAGTGTACATATACGATGCTCGCTAAGCCATATCCCAGCCAGTGTTTCAATGACCCCAGTGTTCCGTTTAAAAAAGATTCAAGGTTTTATTGATTTTCAATACATCTCAATCCAGGTTTTTCCTGGCAATATTACTGGTGACCTTGCTTTAGGTGACAATACCATAAACGATTGCCTCAACGCTGAAGAGGGTTATTCCTCAAGATATCCCCATCGCGTTGGGGCCGATCCGTTGAGGAGAGTCTCGTTACGCATTCTAATTCTCCCTCTCACATTTGACTTGTGTATATGATGGTTTGTGAAATGAATTTACATCTCTGTACCAAACTAAATTTTACAGTTTCTACCATACCCGTCGGGATGAGTCGCCTTTTGTTTACCTCTTCTATCTTTCTCAAAAAATACGTTGCTCACAAAAAGAGGAATTCCCGAGATGAAAACCTTTGAAGGAACACAGTTGAAAATTCATGTGAATTCTGCGCTTGTTTTAAGCTGGTTACCGTTTTACTATCGTAATTCTCGAGGAATTTCCAACTTTTACCTAATTTTAAGCATTCGTAAAAGTTAGTTCTCTTTGAAACAAACACAATATAAATAGAACAGTCAGAAGATGAACACTGGTGGATGATGGCATTTCGTATTGGTTCGTCAGTACCAAATGACCAACAATACAGAAAACTTCCAGTTTAACGTCTACAGTACTAGTGTAGTGAGGAGATACGGTCGCACCATACTACTCACACCACTATTCAGTAGCAGCATGGATCGAGATGATCGCGCATCGGGATAATCGTGTGATAAATACGGCAGAGATACGGGATGGATCGTTGGAGGGCAGAATGACATATAATGGCTTTCGCTACGTGACGGAACTGATACATGGTCTCTAAAGCGACTGGAGTATCCTCAGAAGAGTATGGTGTGCAAATGAGTGTTTCCGTTTCTAGTCGTGCTCAGACGCTTAAGTAGTGTGTTGGTTTCTCCAATAAAGTAACCTCTGTGTCGTTCGCCTTCTGGTTTCACAACACTAAGGAACGGGGTTATGAGCAAAGAAACAGACAACTAAACGTCCACTCGTGTGATCCGAACAACGCTCGCTGCAACCTAGATCCACAACAACCTAAGGTTAAAAAATGATTGTGTTTGTACACATGACAGGTTTGAACCGGTTCATCGCAAATCACTGAAAGAATATAATTGTTTTATACTTAAAGGCCTATGTTACAACAATCATCATTGTTTTCCTACTTCCTCGATAACTCGCTATGACGTGCATCCGAACCCGTAAAACATTTGCAGCACTTTTCGTTCATAACTCGTCAGAGTCAGTTAGTGTTTTGAACAAATTTTTTTAATTTTCATACTAACATGCCTAATTGCTTTGCATACACTTTTAACTAACGTCTCATTCTGTAGGCTGTTAACATTCTTGTGATTATGTAGCATATTTCTCGGTGGTTCGCTTCCGACTGTCATGAGATTTCCCAATTTTTTTAGTACAGATAACATTATCTGAATTTGCGGAAGTTTCTTTTATGTGAACAGACCATCTGGTAGTGATATACATCTAATTCTCACTGCCCCGGAAGTTAGCGGAAACCAAACTGTACAAAAAATTTTCATGATTTCGTTTTAAAAACGGTACTTCTCCGATGTTTCATTCTACACCAAATGGTATCACTATCTCCGTTCTCTACCCTGTGAATGTTATTCACTGTAGTGTTCCGGCTACATATGTAATGAGGGGGGGCATTATGCTTTTCGCTGTTATTTGGTAAAATATGTTCACGCAAATGCTTGGAATGCTTTTTCTAACCATGTACACAGTTTAACAATTGCAGCATCACAGACACGATTATCATAAGCACGGATGAGTGTTTGTTTTAACCATTGTCATCATAAATCCTTTTCACAGCCTATCCCGAAACAGTTCTTACGAGTCGTTCATTACGTTGTTACCTTATCATAAACGGGTGATCATCGATACTATTAACACCGTTCTGATCAAATGGGAACAACCGGAACACGAAATTGGTTTCCGTGCTACTATCCAATTGATGGACAATATTACCAACCTAGTTGAGACTCATCAGCACCATCAACTGTTTTAAGAACTCTCTGTCTCCCTCAGTTCTTGCGACTCAAGGCTAACGATTGAAGACAGTAAAAAGACTGGCCTTCAAACAGAGCGTTGTTGTGTCGCTTAGTCAGAAGACAACATGGCTGTTAACTCGGTTTGACCAATGAGAAAACAAGGTCAAACAACGGACCAGACAAAAGTACAAACAATACACTGAGACCCCAATCAAAAAGTAAGCCCATGGGCCGGACGCCAAAATGGTAACGAACATTTCTGAACGTCGGAGAATCACATATCCTTTCCAATTTCGAAATTTGTTCGAACAATGATAAGCTGTTTACAAGGAAAATAAGATGTTTCTCAGGGAACTGACAGTTAGAGACTCATAATCTATCTCCGTTGCTACCGGACTAACCACGTTTCTGTCATTATCAGCGCTATCAGGAACAACAATACATCAGTAGTCCGCGCTCATTCTAAACTACCAAACAATCTTGAAGGAGAAGCGAGCCTTGATTAAGAAGAAAGGAAAAATGAAGAGGAAATGATGAAACCAAACTTTCAAAAGCAATTGTCAATATCTAAAACTCCGAAATCAAGTTGCTTACATCTAGCAAACAAATAATCGAGCTATAAATGAAAATGGAAAACTTAGTCGACTTCCTTACAGCGTTCACTGTCCTGCGACTTCACAGAAGATCTGACTAAACAACAAGATTCAATTCACTGAACTCGATTAGCTACCACCTTACCTAACGTCCTCAGCCAGCGACTTTGTGAGCCACGGAGTCTCCAGCTCGGGGGACGAACCCGATCTACACTGGTCAACCCCTTGGCGATCGACTTTTATTTATGTCAGGTCATCATCCGTCCATCTAGCACTCTACACCAGTCGGCCACAGTATCGGCGATAAGTGATCGGTGAGGTTGGCGACTAGCTGGTATACTTGGTGTTGTATACGCATCAAGGCCGCCTGTGTTCTCCACACTCGTGCCAAAGCTCAAAGTGCGTTCTGATTGGCCGCACCTTCAATGACCAACAACTCATTCGTTCACGCACCTAAAAATGACGCTACCGCTTGTAAATGTGACAGTTCGGTATGTACTCCTACTGAGACACGTGTTCTCTCTACCCGTGAGACTTACTGCTGATTGAACCCGAATAGAGTTACAACGCTTGGTACGTAGACTAACTATCTAGGCCTATACGCAATTAAAGAATGTGTGAAGAAACTCGCTGAGAATTCTCTACACAACCTTACCGTTGCTTATGCTACAGTCACACTGTTGGACAATCGCCGTCAGGCGCAGTTGTCGCATTTTTGAATCCATTCTGGTATGCAACCTGGAAGGTCTGTTGATTCGCTAACATTTATCAACATTTGTTTTCTTGATGTTCCAGTGAATTGAATAATGCAAACCAGTCCCTAATAGGTTTACTGTATGCTGCATAATTGGGACTGTTGATTACTGAACCTATCTGAGTAAATTTGTTTGTTCAATTTGTTGTGTTACTGAGAAGGCATGTACGGAAATTATGACGTGGGACACTCACCTGGCTGTAACTTCACAAATAGGTGCAGTTTTTAAGTAAGGATAAAATTTGCAGTACACTTGTATGTTTGATCTCGTCTGGTGGCCAGCAGACTCATATGAACAGTAGTGCTCTACTTGGACGAAAATTTCGTTCACTGCAGTCTCAGCGCAACATCTGGACCTCCAAGCCACGCGAAACAGCGCACACAAGTCCTACACGTTATTGCGACCCTCAGTAGGATCGGTTTTTGCTCACTTAAATGCGGTTCATTAACCGTTCATGATTATTTTCATTCACACCTTTGACGAGCACAACTATTTGTTCCGTGTATTAGCGATGTCCTGTTGACGTCCTTGACAGAGCCACCTACGAACTCAGTAAGCCACAACTCACTCATTTGAAATATGTAACAACTTCCTTATATGTGGACACTTTACTCCATAGCTTGGCTCATATTAAGTGGTTCTAATATATGGGCACAGCCACAGTATGTGGCTGATATCGAGTTTGTTTGGACCATATATACTTTGTGTGCGAACAGGTTGTTTATCGTATCGCATACTGTTCAATACTGTCCAGCTCCTATGGTGATTAAGGCTAACGTAACTTTTGAGGCGCCAACCTGGTTGTTTGAGACCTTCCAGTTGGACAGTGATCTGCCGTTTAACCATCGAGCCTGTTAACCATTTCATATTCAGGATTGATTGGCTGAATACAATGAAGAAGACCAAAGTGTACTTTATCAGTAGGTTCAATATATCACTCGCAAAGTTTGCTTGAACCTGGTCATTTCCCCGTGTACTGTCTGCACTTCAGAGGCAACCTTACTGTAACCTGTTGAGTGTTACATAATTTGTTGACTATTTTGTCACGTACTGTTATGCTTAGTACGAATCTCTGTCTTCGAATATACTCACCGGAGTTTCAACAATAGACAGGTCACCTGAAATGGAAACAACTTTCTTTTAGTCCAGCCTGGAACCTCCTGTATAAATCTGCCATGACAACACCATCACTGGATGCTTTTAGGAGAAGACTTGGTGATCACACTCGTGAAGCTAGTCCGAGTCTTCAAACAGTTTGACCATAAGAACAAATCTGAGCTGTTCTAGGACTCATAACAGTAATGTTAGCAAAATCATTACCGTTTAAATGTGTACATCTCATACTTGATTGCCACGATCGGGTTACACTTTGTCTTATAAATTCTAATTAGCTTAGTTTTGTTTTAATTCATGTCCCCATGATCTTCACTAATTCTGAGACGAAACCCTGCTTATTTGTTTCAACTCCGTCCGCTATTACTGCTATGACAAGCAAAGCCAACTCTAAGTAGTCATTAAAAGCTTTCTTTAGTCTGCAAAATTCCAATTATTTTGATGGAACTTATAGAACATCACAAGGTGGCTAAATGAGGATTGACTACTCCGTGTGAAATGTTGTGGTGGCTCCATTTTCACTACTGGGATATTCTGCTTGTGTGAATGTCTACACTGGTGCCACCTTTTCACCAGTATATATATATATATATATAAATGTACTGTCAGCCGTACGCGCACTCGTTGTTTAAAACTCCTCTGGCCCCGTCACTGACAGCCCGCTAGCAAAAACGGCCCCAAACCAGAAACATATCGTCATTCCTTCCAGATAACTTGTGGGTAATCCACCAGTTAGCATTGTCCGTTCGGTAGTGTTATCAGAAAATGACTCAGGTCAATCACCTTCTGTTTTAGCCAAGCATTCTAAATGGTCATTTCCGTTCTGTTGTGTTTTTGTAGCACAACTCAAGTTACTTCTGGTGCATTTTGCAAGTTGAATATCACTCATATTTGACCGCAGCTTTCACACTGAGATGGACTTTTCAATCGGCCTTTTACGAAAAGCAGCACTAGACTAATTTCCGCCCATTAATAGTGCATATCCTTGCTGTCCGAAAGGTCTATCTGAATGCGGAGGCTGCGATCAAATGCGAGTGATGTTCAACTTGAAAAATAAACCAACTCTTCGACTATCTAACAGTACTTCTGATGCATTTAATGTTTGATGTAATTCGCTTGTTGAGGTTATTAGTAAAAAAAAGCTTCGGACTTGATAAGTATGTCTTCACATCCGACTTTAGTCTTGTAGCCGAGGAACGCGAGCTGTGTTTTTTACACGTACTAACCAGATATCGATTTGTTTTGACTTGTGTTATAAAATGGTGCATATATAACGGAATGGTGTGACGCCCTGTTGACAGATAACTGGTTATTAGTAAGCTGAATCAAATCAAAAGTCGAAACCAAAAGGCAAGTTATTAAGATCTTAAATAAAAGATGGCAGGTCCATCACAAATAAAGTTCTGAACGGATCAACAAACTGACAGTTGGTTCATTAACAAATAACTGAAGACATCGACGTGGTAATCGGAGTGAATAAATATTGTAACATAAGAATATGATTTCTTTCGTACCTGCGTATCATTGTTTCTCTAGTTTGGGAATGATATTAAGATTATTTTCACCTTGAAAAGAATTAACAACAATAAAATATTTGAAGTAAATGTTGTAGTTACAAAGGAAGCCGATGGAAATGATCACTGTTGTGCGGTCACATATATAGGTAAATACAGTGCAAAAGAACCACACACAAAAAAATCGGTTGTGACCTGCTTGCAATGTACGGTTTAACTCTGAACATAAGTTGACTCTCAGGTGTGGACTTCCTAGGAAAATGAATGATGGGAATAAGGTCGCGGGCGTTTGACAGTTGCCACAGGTCGTGGACAAAAATGACAACACGGTTAACTACTGACTGCATTTAAGTAGATAAAAAGTAAATGCCACTTTTCTGATTTTGAAATTGATCTATTATCATAATGCATATGAACGAAGTTGGGCGCACAGCCAAATGAGGGTGGTGCATAGAACGTTAGCTATCTGTGGCGTAGCCAACTTCCTTGAATCACCTGTGGTATGGCGCAAATAGGAGGGTATGTTAAGCATTCGGCCGGTGGCTCCAGATAGGGATGCGGTTCTGAAAATTATGCGTTGCGCCTCAGAGAAACCTGCGGAGTTTTCTCCAGACAGCTCCAACTCATAAGCTTGATCTGCCTTGAGGTTGCCAACACGGTACTGACAGATGCGCTGATCCTCTGAGCTCCCTTCCTCCTTCGTACAGTTCGGGTGAGGTAAAGTGTGCTCAACCCATTCTCCCGTTGGTCTACCAGTAATATCACCTTGGAAAACAAGCCATCATATTACACAGGTAAGTGGAAAAACAGCAGACACACCGTGGCAAATATTTCATGCCACACCAAAGCCCAACGCTAAATTTTTGATGATATATATATTGTTATGAAACAAATTTGACGCGGTTTTGTTCAGTAGTTTTATCATTTAACTTTGGGTCTCGAGGTAATTATTTTGGTTCACTAAATATAAATATAGGCAAAATATAGAAGAAACCTATAATAACGAAGACCTCGGACTTCACGGTTTCGATTTTCATATCAGCTGGATGCAGGATTCACATATCATAAGAATGGATATTAGACACCTATAAAACTAACCTGTTGATTTACTCTCATCCTCATCGTTAATTTCCCTTTGCGATCACTCACTGTGTGTGACTGAACACAACCGTTGAAAACGGACAGCGTGAAGATCATTGACACTTTCTATATTTGTTGATTACGACTGGCAAAGTACTTATCAAGATGTTTACCAGTCTCCAAAATTGACATACGTTTAAGAATACCGCCCTTCACTTTGAACCGTTTGTCCTTACTACAATTCATACAATGGAAAACTTGAGTTTATTTAGTGGCAATGCACCGGTCCGTTTGGGATTCGCTGGCTTTCTTTAGTTCTTCTTTCATGCTCACTAAGCACTGATTGGATTTTAGTAGTTTACTCAGCATGACCCCTCTCTTAGTCATACTTGGTCCAGCGACTTTAATGGTCTTTTTCCCAAGTTGGTCAAAGAGTATTTCATTGTACAATCTCGTTGTACAATCTCGTTAAGTTCTATCAACAACTGGGGATTCATTCATAATGGCATGTTCTCAATATTTCTCCCCTGCATACTGAAGATTCACCTATATCAAAAGAAAGTTTTATCTTAGGATATTATAACCGGATGGCGATTTCCAGTTAAAGGTTTCTAGAAACAGGTTTAATTTGTTTGTCAGAATGATGTTCGTACAAACACAAGCTGCTTGGTTTGGGTGGCATCAAATCGATGTTTGCTTCACTGTTCTCGTTTGCTTCGTTAAAAATAACTACCACCTGCTTGCGGTTAACGGTAGTATCCAAAACTGTCGTTCAAAGTGCTCTAAGACTCTACACACTCTACACTTGATATGTTCTTTAGTGCCATCGACTAGACATGAGTATGTCTGGAGGCGCTTCCTGGTATATGTGAGCAAAATAGGGGCGTGTTTTGGATATTTGTTGAAATAACTTTTGCCACATAATTTCACTCGTTTTTTATCACAAATTAACCGCGACTAATACATGCCAGCGTTAAACTGTGAGACAGTTTGTTGGCTCTTATCTTGTCCGATCAATTAAGATATTATGCGAAGGTTGAGTAGCTTAGTTAATAGCTGAGATGAACAAAGCTGGCCAAAACGGCGAACAACATGCACTACTGAAGAGCTCTAATGAGAGCGAAACTCGAGTCTAGTGCTTCTATTCGGAAGAGGCTGGCTNAAACATGGACTGTTTATCGTTTCTTCAGAAATTTGAGAAAAGTTCGCCGGTTGTTCTAAAATCAGCAGCATTTTATCTTGTTTGTCTCCGGTTTTACTGGGTTTTTTTACTGTCGGAAGAAGCGAGATTCCTTCAGTCGTATTAGTTTGTCATTCTTGTCAATCTGTTAATTCTTTGATAAGTAAATCTTATTGAATTTTGAATGAGAATACACTAAAGTGTTTGGCTGAACAATGCAACTTTAACCCCAGATGCTAATGTTGTTATTGACTGTTAGTTCAATGGTGTCGGTGCTTACGCATGCTTTCTGGTTATAGTGGTGTACTTGCGCAGAACATTCAGTGTTCGCGGAATCATTTTGCAATGCTGTCTGATACACTGCTATTTGGGGTCTTCCGTTTCTCTGGATCATGTTAAACCTATAAGAGTTGTCTGGATGATTAATCTGCGTAAAAGCCACTCAGTCCGGCTACTGGAGTGGAGTCACACGGAAGCTCCTGTTTATTGGTGTTGGTTGTGACCCAGTAGGTGACTTTCAGGGACGTTTGTATATGCACACCCCGAAGTTGTTAAGTGCCTATCTCTTGTTTTCATTCTGGTGTACATTTGTAATATTTCAACTTCCACCGACCCAACATATTTGCGTTCATCATAGTTTGGGTATCGTTGTTTTATTGAGCTCCTTTCCTTTAGATTAATCTACGCTCGCGAAATCAACATTAAATTTGCAGAAATCCTACTTGTATTTAATGTGAAATACCCGATTGAGTCACAAACAGTGTGAGAAAGTAACAGGTTAATGTAGTGATATATATAACATAATATGTGTAATATATAATAGAGTAATATGCATTTTCAATAGTCCGCCGGAAACATGTGCAGCTTCGTGGTTATCATCAGGCATGTGTGATGAACTCCGACCACTCATTCTAATGTAAGAAAGGCAGACACTGAAATTTGTAGATAGCCACTCACCTGCAGGTTTTGTTTGCTTTAATTTTTCTGTCGGCATTTTCTTTCATTGGTTCTCTGTTGGGTAGTCTTTTTTACGTTCTATCGACTCTTGTTATTAGGCTCGTAGTTTGCCATTAACTGAACGGATTGTCTAAATCAACGCTTTTGCCTTTAGAAATACGTAGTCTCAAAATTTTAGGGCGTTGGAATTCCCCGGTGGAGAACGTGGCTTATGTAACTGACGGGATCGATGTGAGAATTGCTACCTCCTTGGGCAACTTTGGGATAAAAATCAAGTCTTCATAGTTCCATGCAACGAACAAAACAATACTCGATATGTTTGTCAAAGGTCTTTCGAAAGATTTAGAACTAAATGTGATGGAAATCTACTCGACTCAACGCTTGTCCAAACCCCAACACGACAGGAGATCTGACAAGCGGCCACTCCAAATGTCGCGTTAGAGATACGACATCAGGATTGGACGAACGGTCTCAGTTTTGTACCTTCCGTTATTCGCCAATTTGTTTGTTCCGTATTCCACCAATTAACATACAATTTATGATTTTGCATGTGCTAATACAATCAGCCAATGACAGACTGTGATTTCTCTAATACTGTTGTACGTCCGTACCAGGTCTTCTCTTTATTACTTTTGTGGGAGGTTTCCATTCAAGTAGGATCTCTAGGGCTATTCAAAGTGCCTAATTCCGACTATCACATTACATCTCAGAAATTTCTACCAAAACACAGTTTACGTTTATTTGACCTGAGTTTCGCCTGCTCGAGCTTAGGTTAGCTACCACTAAATGATATAAGCTGGTTCATTCACTTCAATCTAGTCATTTCCAATGTCCGGTATCTTACCTGCTCTGTAGGCCATTACCAACCTTCCCCTTTTAACTGAGCGTTTCATTGGTTGTTGTGTTCCACTTCATTGATTTAGTTGCTTTCTGTTTTTGTACGCTACTCATCCTGTTAAATTCACGAAGCATTTACGCCACACGCTCGAGTGTTTGTCTCTCCAGAGTAGGATGTTTTTTATCAAACTCGTTTAAGTTTTGCGCCCTCTGCAGTTTGTAAACATTTTCACACAATATACCTGATGATTTTTTCACCCTCTGACAATCTTTTTCTTTTTTACAATATTCTCTACACAAATACAAGTTTTTCTTATCGTGTCTTACTATATTTGTGGCACACAGATAGTTCGAAACTCAGATGATCATCGTTTATCTGTACAAGTTGGAACATTTCGCTTTGCTATCATTTTCGTTAATCTTGTATTCTCCCACATATTGGATCGTAATACAAAGGGTTACCTGGCCGAACCTCATTCAATTCATCTGTAACTCCTGAGTCTAAAACATACAAGACTGTTAATGATTGTGTATTTATCTTAAAGTGCATTTCATTAACTTTCATTATCACCATTCATTGCGTTGTATTCTTAGCATTTACAAACTGGCGCTCCGAGGGGAACTAAATCCATATAAACCAACGATGTGTCAAAAAACCGCTGATCAACTGAGCAAATTTTTCGTACGTTGTTTGAGTATACCATATATATATATATAGGAGAGACCTAACTGCGAACAGTCTGGACATCGGTTGGATTCATACCGGTAACAGAAACAGCATGCGTAGACCGGCTGAGCTAGAAAACCACGCCGGAAGCTCGCAAGTATCACATTTGTACCTAATTACCCGTCCAGTCAAATATGTCATATTGAATCCACCAATTGATCCGGGAGATCGACCACCCAAACAGGATCGAATTCAGCTGAATTCCAGATTTTCCGCAATTGGGTCTCTTCTAACTGACTACTTATAGGTACTACAATATGTGTTTATAATATTCCGTACTCATGATTAGCGTTAATATGGAGTTAGAGTATTTTGCTTTGGTCCACCCTCTTCTGTCTTGCACAAAGCAGTTACAATCTACAAGCACACCTGAAAAAGTTGGGAACAAACATTTAAATCGCCGATAGTTGGAAACACTTTTGATGTTGTTCGTAGCTCGCATTAAGGATTTAGATATTAGGATGTTCGTCTGGCCCAGCATTTAGGTTGCAAACGTTTTGTCACTAAACGAGATGATGATATAACTTGATAAAACGCTTGCAAACTAAATGCTAAACTCAGCGAACACCCGAATATCTAAGTTCAAATTGCCTTTCGGACAGTAATACGCATTGCGGACTAAATCTAGCCAGCGAGTAGAAATCGTGTATCTCCTTTGGAAGTAGTTTCTGAGGAATCTGTCGAAATTCGAAGGCCGTCCTCCAGTGTATAAGTGCTGTTCAACCTGTGACGGCACAATGTTTTCACTATCTTCGATAACCCAATGAGTATAGTCCTTTCTGTGATGGAGTATCGTGATTTTGGGGGCACACCAATGAGACTGCTTATACACCGACACTACCGATTCAACTGGTCTGCTTGGTGTGTTCGAGGAAATAGATGATTAACAGTATTACTTATAATTGTTTTACCAGACTAAACATTCAATTTTTCTCATCCTCAACATGCTGGGTTGTTCTTTGATATAGTCATCAACATTTACTTTCCATACAATGTTTACCTAAACAAGTTGAGCGCCGAAACATATGGTTTTTCCATAGTAGTTACAAATATTTACCCTAGACATTGAATGTAGATTTGAAACACTAATTCTGAAGAAACTCAATAAGAACAGCAGCAATTGAGCGAAAAATGTCTTGTACTGCGTTCATCACTTCACATCTTGTCAAATATTACACACAATTTTACAAGTTACACAAAAAAACCTGTATAAGTAGCAGTGTAAAAGTTCCGAGCCTGACAATAAAAAACTGATTCAAACTTCAAATTCGGCTGTTTCACTCCGGTGTTTTCGCAAACACTTAAATTTGTCACCATTTTTTGTAGTTTTTTTTTTGAATTTTTTTCGGGCTGACCCGGTTTAACCGAGCTCCGATCAAGTTGGTAGCATGGTTTCCAGCAGCTTCTTACCAGGTTATTTCTTTCAGCAAGATCGTTCATGAGTTCTATCAACCTTTAAATTCGATATGTCACTTCGTCATGAGTGTTTTTCTTCTAGTGACCAGCTGTTACCAAGTTCAGAATTTTTAACCGCCCAGTGTGATTATGTAACGACCAGAATTGAGATTTGTCGTAAAATTTACCAGATAAAAAGTTGTTTGCACCATTAACATCATTTGCTTGAACGATTGAATTACCATAATCTTTACTTTCGGTGACTTTCATATATAAACTCCAAATTTTCGTTGAACACATACAGGTATACACTCACACATATAGGTGAATAAAGACAAACTAAAACGGTTTTGGGAATGGTCATAGTGAAATTGAATAGCCCATGGAGAAAAAACCAAGACTGTTTGTACAATAGTATAAATGGCAACATTTGATATAGATGACATAATTTCACAAATACTTTAAAAACGCGAGTATCGAAAATGATTATTGATAAATGGATTTAATTTAACTCAAATACAAAGTATACACCAATCATGAAAGCTTATGTCATACCGTCTTCAGTTCTTTCACACTGTGCTCTTGAAGTCTGCCTGCGTTTAGAAAACCATTTCATTTAAACTATATTGATGATAGTACATGCAAACCGTACACAGAACGGATATGCGAAAATATATTGTGCGTTGTGCTGACGTTCATTATCAAGTAAATTAAATTGTTTTGAGTTGTACAACTCCAGATAGCAATATACTCCAGTCAGCTGCTCTCAGGTTGGTAATTTTATCGTTCTCTGAAAAACTAAAACTGAATTTTTCCGCTGTCAGAATATAGCCTTTTCCCCCGTCAGAAAAGTATATCCAACTAACACCTGATGATTATTTATCTACTCCCACCGATTTACAGCCGTGTCATGATGTTCCGAGACAAATATCTTGACATTCTCTTATCACTGGAAATAGTTATTTTAGATGAGTGCCAACTTTTTATCATGTTTGCTGTTTAATGTATAGAAACTTTTCTTGCAATCTCACAGTCAAGTTGGCGTTTTGATCTCTTATTCATTTGCTCTCCTTAGTCACACAGTTCTCTTGTGTTTCCCAGTCTTTTCGTTACCGTGTGTGGTTTTCTCGCAAGTTTGCTTAAAACGCAGCAATATCTCCGTGTTTGACTGGGTTCAATTTTTTCTGTGAACAACTTAGAACCTGTGGTAAAACTACCCATCGACTCTTCCCACATGAATCTCTCTCATTATCTACCGAGTCTAGTCAATGTGTTTCTTTTTCCTCAAACTAATCGTGTGTATTTTCTGTATTCCTTACAAACATTTAGGAACACGATAGAGATTCGCCGGACACATTGTGCTCTTTTTATAATGAACAGCTAGTCATTAACATGTGTGAGTAATGTATGTTTGTTTATCCCAATGAAAATTCGTTTATTTCCAAAAGTTTTAGTTTTTTCTCACTCATGAAAACGTATTATTTAGTCAGCTGAATGTACGTATATATATATATGTATGTATGTGTATATACGGTTTAATATTCACCTATCAGATACAACAAAGTTGTTCTTGACCTGAGTTGACCTGACTTCTGCGGGCGAATACAACCCAAGCATCAGTAATTTGGTTCCTTACTGATGTTCTTGACCTTCCCGACACTGAGAAGAGAGGGTGAGATGCTGTTTGATTTCTCTAGTTTGACAGGATGAACGTGATCGATCTGAGCAATTTGCAATGCTCCATAGGAATGGATTGAGAAATCAAACGAAGTTTTGTGTTAGGTTCTAATATTTTTATATTCACAGTTGAATCGTTCAAAAGAGCGAACAAACGACCACCTGAAAAACTAGAACCACAACTGTTGGTTTATGAAGATTGTTTATCATGGGTCAGTAAATCGTCGGCAGTTGTAAGAGAGTTATTAGGTTTGATTGCACAGTACAAGTATATAACTAGTTAACATTTTAAAAGAAAACTTAAAGTTCTCAACCGGCCACTCATTTCTAGTAGACGGAACGATGAAATTAAGTCTGTTCAGTGTCTATTCTTATCTTGTGATCGATGAAGCTCGGTTACAGTTCGTTGACGCTTGGCTATCTGTTGATTTTCATAGCCATTCTATGTGACGTCTTCCGTGATCGATTATAAGGTAGCATCTCTAGTAGCACGTTGACAGAGCAGATAGTGGTTGGAGAAGTGCAGAGATGATCATCTGCCAAAAATTGGTAACGTCAATTGGTTTGGTGGCCACGTTTTTCAGTCAGCTTAGACTAGGCTTCAATTGCCAGGCACCTATCTCAGATTGAACAATGAACGGTGGAATTTTTTTTCAGGCAACTACAGAAAACTGCAATAAATTTTTCGGATGCTATTGGTCAAAAGCAGTTAAATGTAATTCGACTCACCCATTGAATAGTCTACTTCCACCGGTCGTACGTTGATTTTATACTGTTCAATTTCCGGTCCATTGCTTCCGGTAGTTTTCCAGTGCACGGTGTAGGCTGTGGGTTCTATGTACTCTTGAGCTGTTAGCATTTTGATTGCAGGTGTTGACAGTCTGTTTGTGGTTACCTTTATGAAATAAACCATGTGAGAAGTATTAAGTACACAGTTCCTTTGTTGTAATGGGCAAATTAGATAAGCTGTGCACCATGTGGTTTACATAACACGATGACTTGTGGTGATATACTTGTTTTGCAAGCACTGACCAGTGGTGAAAAGATGTACACCTAGTTCGATTCAATTGGGTCTCATCAACACCACCTACTCTTCGGGCTCGAGCCCACATTTTGTGAGTAGGCGTTCAAGTGGCAATTCACAAATTTAACAATTATACCACATAATCAAGCTGATTAATACTGTAGGACAACTTGCGAGCTACCTTCCTTTTTTGTCATAAACCGAAATAGACTGATCACTTGTAGGTATTCTGAAAACAAAGGGGCATCCGCCACAGTTACTAGAAGGGGATGACAGAGGTCTTCACAGGCTGTTAGTTCCATTAATCATCAACGAAGTGGGTGGCAACTGTTTCTGTCTAATTAACCCACATCCGTCCTATGCACGCTGAGAAACCGATCTGTGAGCGCGTAGGCTATCGTTCTGGCTGTTACTGTCGTATTAGGATGGAGTTCTCAGAGTGCGTGTCGCCGATACGACACATCCCGGTAAAAACAACTGAGTCCTGCTGTTTGTAAAATCCTATTCCATGTCTCTTTAGGGTTGAATGAGTTCCATTTCACAGACCCGTTACAAGTATATGGCCGGTTTTTGTTATACTTTCAAGGAAGACAACCTCGTTTATATAACGTAAAATAAAGTTACATAAGTTTGTGCGGTCAAAGTTCACGGAATGTTACGTTGAGCTGAAGCTAATTCTGTTCGTTCCGGCATTTTGCTGACGAAAACTGCATACTCGTTGCTTGGATACGAGCCTCTGCCTGTAACAGTTAACTGAAACAAGTGATATTACTAACTGTGTAACAGACCAATCAGAGGGTAATTTGGTTCGACCCCCGTATGCTACCAGGTTATAATGTCTAGTGAACTTTAATGTTCGAACGACTTATTGTACTCGACGTTTATTACGTTTTCGGCTGATATGGGCAGCTTGTTTTACAATGCTTTCTCATAAACCACATCTGTGAACGGGACGATACATTTTCCTTTCTGACAGATGTTTATATAGATCACAGCGTCCTTTTTGTGATTGTATACTTTACACTCAGTATTGGGTCCGACTAGCCTGGGCCTTAGCATTACAGTCCATCATTGTCAGATCGAGCAACATCTAGTCAAGGGAGGTACGTGCAGCTTAGCCAACAATGTGTGGCCATAAACACAGCGACCTGTGCTAGTCGACGCTCCGGAGATCGGTTAATATGAAAAATGGAAACCCAGTGCACCCGACCACAGAAGCTTTTAAGCACTCGCGGTTCACATCAGGTAAACAATTACCAGTTCGACAATAGTGTGTTGACAACAAACACACAACCTTTACCAGGGTTTGCTTTAGAGCATTGTGGTTTATGTCATGCATTTCTGCTAGACGTGGTTTTTCATCAGCCCTCCCTTATTTGACTTCCATATCAACAGTTGGCGTTGTCTCCGTCACCTCAATAAGAAATCTGGGTTTACAGATGTAGTTACGGTCCGGCAGTTGGATCTATATCTCTGCTCAGAGGGTGAGAACAGCTTACCACTACCACTTTTCATCTGACGTTTTGAATGTACACGGTTAACCACTAATCATACATCCCAGAGCACAGAAGTAACTTTAAGATAACATGATTCTCTTGTTCGTCTAACTAGTAAACTGTAGTGTTGAGAGAGAAGGTGGTGTAAACTGTACAGGTTGGAAAAAGTACGTTGAGAAAAACGTTGATGTAAGAAAAGTGATGAACAGTGCAGATGCCAGCCACGCTTCATGTCCAGAAGACTGATGATACTTAGGATTTATTCGTAAATGGTTTTCAGCTAAGTTGATACAGGTGAACGACTTAGAGAAGTTGGTACACGTATCTGAAAGCACAACGAATCGAGAGAGGCAACTCTGTCGATTTTATGTAAGATCCGAGCTGACTGGTCGGTACTAACCGACCCAAATCACTTGTTCTGTCCATGAGTGCGCGATGTCCATGTGCTGCAAACCACCTTGCTCATTTTTCACAGGGTGCATGCCTTTTAGCTGGCGAGTAGCAGAAGACCTTGAGTGATGAAATTAAATATCATCCACAAAGGCTTGGAGCTGTTGAAACCACATAAAATTCCCAGTCAGCCCGTTTCAAAAAAACTACCAGACCCGAGTTTCGCTTTTGTTTGAGCTGGTCACTAGTGCACATCGTTGCCATGGCAAGCTCGTTTACCATGGCAAAATAGACATCAGTTTAAGCATGATCAAATTAATGTACGCAAACCCCCAAACATTTATTTGTGGGTGGAACTGATTACCTCTGGGAATGCAATATCTGTGATCAATTGTAACTATTACTCGAATTATGGACACTAGCTATCAGATATTTGTGTAAAAGTTGTTAAGTCCAACACTCTTAATCCTTACTAGACGCTACAGACTACTTTAATTATGCATTGAAGTATGCTCACTTTCTTGTCTCTACAATGGCCACAGAGGAACAACAGCAAACACGTTTTCTAGGAGCATAAACCAACTTTCTAACGAACGGGTTCTAAGTCAAGACTCTGGCTCCGCTGTTCACCCACAGTTCAGTAAGTCAGACGCACTGGCGATGGCGTGGACAAAAATAACGTTAGAACGTTTGTGTTACATGTTGTCTGTTCAGGCTATCCATCCAGCTGACGCAAGGCCAGTCACTAAACCAGCAAAACTGACGCTAGAATCGAATATTTGATAATGGAGGTGGACAAAGTGAACAGCAGTGACCGTTTTTTCGATATTCTTCCGGCTAGTTGAAAACGGATCTTAATACGATTTTGAAAATTATGGTATATCGGCTGCTATTTGGTGCGTTCAATTTTCCAGCTTTTTTGTAAAAAGATGTTGCTGTTTTTGAAACACAAGATCAGTGATGCAGGGATACTGTCAGCCAGCCTCAATCTGAATAGGAGTAGTGGAAATATTCGCGTTCGAATCCGCAACCGAGTGTTTCGTGATCGGTCAGAATTATCACAGCCCTACCGCAAGCTCACTGTCTTCCTCTCCTGATTGTCTGGTTTATTTAACGTGAAAGTATTTTGAAAGACTGAGAATGTTACAACTAGTAATCTGGCCACCAGTATATAATCATCAAACGCATAGGCGTGTGTGCTGCGCACTCCTGCTGGCACAGCGATCCTAACCGGACATATACCAACACCACAGTGCCATCTAATGATGGCGAACACTTGCACGTCAAGTCAGTTCTTCACATTTCACAAAAAAGAATTAATTCCATAGGATGTTTGTACGTTTACCAAGTTTTCTAACCACTGCTCACGAAAGCAATTACACATATGCACACCTGAGACATCCAAGTCAAATTTCCTGTTTTGCTGGCTTGAAGTAACCACATATAGACATCAACTCCTCCGGACAGAAGTGATTTTATATGAAAATCTCATACAGCTTTGTTTGTTAAACCGCTAGGTAAGTGACATACGCTTACTCGTGCATTAGTACAAGATAGCCCATGTCAGGTCACCACCTTTTACATACAAGATAATATCGCAATAGTTACCTCGCTCCTGTTCTCCAAAGCTCAGTGCACAGGTTTTAAGTACTGTGCACAATTTGTCAACGATACGTTCCGCTTGTGCCTTACTCATATAGCTTTGATGACAACAACTAGCAGAAAAGATAGTCAGTTCGTGTTAATTAACCCGCCTGTCTCAGTTTAGTCCGTTTAGGTACGCTTATGTGAATGATGGGTGACGTTGAATGAAGAATCCCATTGTGTCCAACTTGTTACCATACCACAACTATTTTAGTATCGTGAATAATACTACCTTCCTAATGTCACATCTACCCTTGCTGATCGGCGCAGTCCTAGCAAACAGATTGCACTGTTCCAAATAAAATTACCTGGTTCTTCATCGGAAAACAAACGTAACACGGTGCACAAAAACCACTGCAATCTAATTAAATTGCATGTGATGATTTTTCTTTTAGGAAACTCGCTTTTTATACGGATGAGTCAAAACAAACAAACAAAAATGGACGTAACGCATTTTGGTAATTAAAACCAAGTAGGTAAAAGACGGAAATTTTTGAACTAATGCAAAATTACCATAGGTCAGAAGTAATTCACATGGTGTTCGCCGACTGTAACGGAAATCCCTGCTGCTGTTACTACACCCTCCCACAAAAACCAGCAATTTCCGCTCACTGATTAACGGTTGATGTGATTTTCTTAACAATTTGTACGTGATTGGAACCCGACCGCTTTTTGAACATTCGGGGTCATTTTTTGCTACGTCATTTATGCAATTTCAACCACGACAAACAGATTACGGATAACAGCAACGGAGAAATGGAATGAACAGACCAGAGAGTTCCAGAAGAATCCGTCACGAAAACGTCTGATGCCACTTTTATTGTTCGTTTTAACCGAAGACAAGGTGGAATTGACACAATTAAAACAACTGTATCATAATATAATTGTTTTTATGTCCTGCATGTCGTAACAGGCGTCTTTTGCATAGAGTGTAGGCCGAAGATTCGAATGAATAAGTGCGAGTAAAACTGCCAACTGAAATTGCACGTTCAGAATACCTTAATCCTCTAATGTCCCAATCACAAGTTCAGCCTCATGTAGGATGGGCTGGACAGCATACCACCTGGAGTGATGTATACAATGCTGATGCTAAAATCCAACTTAAACTCTCCAAAATGTTTGGCACGCCAATGGAACGGCTTACAGAATGAACAGAATTGTTTCATTTCAGCAAATTTGAACAGAACGTGTTTGATGAGTTCACCAGGGTTTTGCCCTAACGCAGCAACTGAACTTGCCGCCCTCGACGGTAGGCAAATATGGCTATCGTGTATTAACACACTCAAATTTCAGCCGCTCTACTTTGCTGTGCCGTTGCACAGTGGTAACATTATCATCCAACAAACAGTATACTTATAAGTATATCATATTTGCTCGGAGCACGGTCGGTATACCATAACATCCAGCGATTAGACTGGCTTATACATGCTCTTGGTACAAACTGTACACCGAAACCATAGGAGATTTTCCTCAGGCGTGTTTACACAAACAGACAGTGATTTCAAACAAAGAACTCCTTTTCCCAAAAAGGGGATGATAGTTGAAAGTAAAGTCTTTAACTATTCGATAAATATGTATTTCACGTTATCAAAGAGAAATATATTTACACTTGCAAATCTTGACTCACGTTCAGAGTGGTAGTACATTTATCTTCTGTCTGTCTTATAACTCTTGTCTCTCTCTCCCCTTATATATATTTGCTATTTTTGTTCGGATATTAACTTCAGTGGAGAAAACGTTGTGATGTTTTGATTGTAAATTGGGCGGCCGAGCTGATCGAGTAAAACACCATTTGAGGGGAATTTGGAATTCGGTTAGACCCGCACTGAAAGCAGAAACAGCATGCCTAAACACTAAAATCTCTCAACCGAGTGTGCCAGAAAATTCCACTGGCAGCTCAGGAACTTCGGCTTTCTGATTCTGTTGCAAACTCAACCCGATGCATTATGTAAATCAAACAAATCTTCCAAAAATGGTTATCGAACCAAAAATTCCAAAAGTTCTTGGTGGAATCAAGTAACGCCACTATTAAACCTTGAAACTGAATTACTGGCTCAGTCAATGCTGGTCTCTCTTGGGTTATGACCTACGTATGTTTGTATTCATTTAAATGAGATATGCTTATATTGAAACTGAATCCAACTATTTCTATGAAACCTAGTGACTCCATATTCACTATGCGCACAGGAGTTTCCTGTAGAATTCGGTATTCTAAACGAAACAGAGAGTGAACCTAAAGCAGACCACAGTTCAAACAAGGTCATGAGTGATAATCCATGGTGATAATTTCATGAAACACGCTCACTTGGAGGTACGCATTTGGACCTCTTCCAGCAGCTGAAACCGCTGACAAAGCAAATCGATAATAATAGCCTGGAATTAAATGAGGCAGTCGAAGCAACCTCCGGCCAGGCAGATAGGCAAATGGACCATAGAATGCTCCACGTGGATGAGTTTGAATGCGTAGTTCATAGTGCGTGAGTGGCAAACCTCCAGTTTCTTTTGGCGGGTCCACACACAGTTCGATCATTTTCGCTTCCACCTGGTTGTTCGGATTGAAAGACGGAAACATAACGATTTGGTTGGTAGAGGAGAAAAAACCAATTTTCAGGTTGTATTGCTGATAAGTAGTGTGGCAGATTCATGATTTCAGATGAGACCCAACTGTGAAAAGTTAGGGCTTCGGCTGGATTCGAACCAGCGACAGACAGCATGCTTCAGGTTGTTTTTTATGGATATGTAGGATATTAATGCCAATGTTTGATTCCAGAGCTTGGCCAGATGGTAGTGTACAGCTTGCTATTAATCAAGACAGTGAACAAGAAAATGCTTGAAAAAATTGACCAGTATAACGTAGCCTTATAACTATATAGTAAGCGGTTGACATCACACACGGCTGTCATGAATAGTCTTGAAAAATTAGCCCGACTAGAAAAATTATCTGAATGGTGTTATTTATGTCAGTTTATAACCTAACGGCATAGTTGAAAAAGTTGTAGTGTCCGTCGGATATCTTTCCTTACGATGACACTTGCTGCTGTATACTTCACCCGTCGTAGAATTTTGCAGGACAAGATGCATTCGTATGGATAAGATTCTTTTCACTGAGTGAATTCATTTATATTGTTGGTAGATCTTTTCTGGTCATTCCTTTTCACCGTGTCAATATCTCACTGGTTATATGCTAGATGGTTGCACTCTAAGGCTCAAGGTCTTCCGCGAAATAGACAGGCCAGCTAACGTGTTTCCCTTTTAGTCGTGCTAACGAGATGAGCAGTATGTACAAAACATTCGATAAGATAATTCCGTCACTCTCACCCTAAGGTCTGTCTCCGTGTGGGTAACAGGGTCGTCAAGCGAGTTTGTGGCTCAGAATCGAAGTCGCGACAACAGAACTACTTATACGTTTTAACGCAACTGAACCTCAAAACTATTTCCCGTCTACGAATTATGTAGGTCGGAATTGTTCACCAGAATGTGAAAGCTTGATGAAAAATCTGTTGGCCTTTTCGTTCTCGTGTCTTTCAGTGATCAGGTGATTCCCTCTAATATTCTGTTGCTGAACTTGTGCATTTACCACAAATCCTCAGATAGCTTTCCCAATTCAAACAACGTTTACTACTCACGACACAGTGAACTCCTATATATCTAAGCAATGTGTGCTTTCAAGCTGAACATCACTCAACTTTGAGTGCAGCTTCCGCACACAGATGGACATTCCTGCCAGCCTAATTCGAAAAGAAACATGAGGCTCGAGTTTCGCGGTAGTTAAAGCTCGTCACTAGTGCATATACTTCTCACGGCCGGAATGTGAAATCCGGCCACGCTATTATCAAGGAACTCTGGTGACCTGATATTAAGTACGACCGAGTTAACCTACGGAAACATCCAACCACTCTCGCCTGTGAGTAGGTAAGATGGAATGTGTATTGTGTGTACTTTTTTGAGCACTGAATTGACGGCCTAAGACACCGCCATGTAAATTCCTGCTGCCCAGCTTCCCACGACCTCAGATTCGTTGATATCTTCTGGTCGGTCCGTATGTGATGAATTCGCATGCAAGTACCGCCCACAAAGTTGTTTGCTAGCCTTAAAAGATAGTTCCTTGTTGTTTGAATCCGAAGTTCTTCGCAGTTCACTTAGTGCTTACTGATGTCATGCTCCCTAGGAACGTGAATAAATGAAGTTTGTGGTAACATTTATTTATTCAATTACACTTTTAACGGTACCAGAATAAGCAATCCAATTTAGTTTTTGCTTTCGAGACCCAATTTGTCTAAAAGTCATCCAGCGTCGGTTGCGGTACCCATTCTTGTCACTTACAGCCTACACTCAGCTTATGTTAGTCAAAACTCTCGCGTACCCTTCAGCAACTGAATTATACTCTGTTAGAAATTGTGGCAATCTTATGGATGTGATTGGGATACCGCTTGTGGACGTTTTGGGATGCCAAATGGTGAGTTGGTTACCATGGGGTTATTGTGTGGTAGGATACCTATTAGTTTTATTTAATGGACCAACCAGGGGCTTCTTGCTTCATACCGACGGCTTCGTTTGAACACTGTTCCTTCATCCAACTCAGAATGAACTCGTTAACTAGGGTTTGAGGGTAATGAACGGTCGGGTAACATGCGCAGTACGTGGCTTGTCCACGAGTCGACTGTTCATGCGCACTTAATGACTAAGATACTTTGCCCGACGAGTTGTTTACTATGCACTGTGACCAACAACTGTGTTGATCGCATGGTCACCCCACCTGTTGCTTACTGCGTACCAGAATGAACAGCGTTTGAGCGCCGTATGTCTGTTCGCATCTACGTTGTGTGCAAGTGGGGCAGCCAATCCATAAGATGAGACGAATTGTAGGTAAGCACAATAAAGTTAACATTTCACTGGCAAACTGATGTTAGTCAGACATCACAAGTGATGAGGGGCAACGCAAACAATGCACATCTTCGCCATTCAAACAGATAGTACCTTAGAAACCGTACATCCTAACAACAATGCTCCAGAAAGGTAACTGAAGCGTGCCAACTGCAGCACACCTACAACAAGCCAGAGAAAAAATACCAACGCAGCAGTGACATTTAGAATCAACGAAACTTATTTCACACAATTCAGTAGAGTTTTTTGAATTCATTCGATATGGAACTTCTGACTTTAGCTCAAATGGATTGATTCATGACTCAGTTTCTTTTCTGTCTTATCTCGTATTTTGGTCACGATTTGTTGCGCGTATGTTTCGAATTAGATGACCTCGGTGTGCGTCAGTTCTTTCAGTATCATCGCTGTATTGTTCTGTTTCGCTTTCAAATTAATTGTTTTGCTTGTTCATGTGTCCTTCTCGTTTAGATTTTGATGCTGCAACTAAGCGCTCGTAATATTGGCGCGATTTCTCAGCGGGATTGACCAATACTGCATTGGAAATCCTGGGCGGTCGACGCATTGTTCCAAAAACCGACTTGTTGCGTCCGCTTCTGCCAACTGCGTACTGAACTTAAGCTTCTAAAGTTTTTTGGGTACGGTGGGGTCTTTGGCTTGTTTAATTTGCGTGAATGTACCCGGTTTAGAAGAAACTTGCAGCGATCAAGCTTGTTCTCGATGATTCAGCATCATTTATATGGGTTAATCATGTGTGAAAAAAGTTACAGTAAATAATCGAACGACTCATTATCAGTTTCAGAAGGATCAGCTCGATTGTACAGATTATTAATGGCTGTTAATGTAGTGGTCATGACTACGTAATCTGTTCGGTCCGGATGTGGACATCAGGCCGTGGAAGATTCAATGTTTTGTCGAGTCGCTTTTGAACACATGTTGGAGGGAAGAGTAACCGGATGGCTATGGCTTTCGCGACTGCCACCAAGCGCTGTTTGGCTTGGGAAGATCTTGCTCGTAATAGAGTCTAAACACTCAATCGATCTCAATGGCTCATCTCGTTCTATCTGTTGCGCTCCGGTTTGTAATCAAAACATGTCCATTAGCGCTTGTACGTGTAAAACTTTATCCAACTCGGTCTACACATCTCTGATACAGAGAACAAGTAAGGATTTTCCAATCAAAAGTAGTCAATATATCATTGGGAAGAAACCGAACGCAGTCACTACGATCCTCGGAAATTCATTCTAGAAGACCACAACTAACAACATTGAGCACGCAAGAGGAGACCACCACTAAAATGAGATACGTCGGCGACAGTTTCTCATCAGTTTTCATCTTAAAGTAATGAGGAGATAGGAGGTATATGATGTACTCCGGAGTAACATTTTGCACACTGTGATCACACACGGGAATGTAAATGATTTTAAATAGGAATAAAAATTCCACAGGGAGAAACTCGTGTCCTAACGGACTAAGCAAACGACTTGAAAACTTTTATAATCGACATCAGCAACATTCGTCAACATCTGAGAATAACCAGAATCGACTGACAGTAAAACTGGTGGATTTCGTCGAACAACTTCAGAGTTGAAAACATGAGCATAAAAATCTACCAAAACCAGTGGACTTTCGAAGTTTGAGGTAAATAAGACAATATTAGGACCTAATGATTTCAACTTTGGACAAGAGCTCAGTGAATACGTTGACTGATAAGATGGAGTGCACGAATTGAACTCAGAAGTTTATGCCGGATTTTAATCCCGAAAACGCTGAAGAAATAGAGAAGGTGATCTGCGATGATTTAAAAATAACTGAATCCAGGTTGCATAATCTCTATCGATCAATACAAACTGATGAAACCAACAGACACACGCACACCGCATTATGTACAGACTGTTTAAGATCCACAAATCCAATTTCCCACTTCGGTTCATTATCTCCGTGTATAACGCACCGCAGCATAAATTAGCCAGTTAGCCAACCGATTTGTTTGAACTGATCATAAAAGAATATAGTTAGTACATTCTAAAAGATAGTTTTGAACGTGTGAATTTTAGGTGTCCGAAATAAGTCGATGTGTCTGTTCGATGTGACATCCGTTTACTAACATTCCGCTTCATGAAACAAATGATAGCATTCCAGATTTTATTCAAAGTTGTAATGTTTCTTTTCCCATTTCAGCGTCTTAATGGAGACCATTATAACTCTTGCGTATAGGTAATATGAGGTTTACTATCCATACTCTTACTGTTCAACAAGTTGTACTGGGCAGTCCGCCGGGTCCGCTTTCAATGAATTTCTTCGTGACTGAAGTAGATTCTATATCAGGATGAAGCCTGTGAAAAATCAGCGTTGTACATGCACCACGCAGATGATAACCTAATCATTTTTGAGGGCTGAAACGGGCCAAATACATTATTCTTAGGGTTGAATCCAGCTCATCCGAACCCAAGGCCAACCAAGGAAAATGGAGCAAATGACTCTGTTCCTTACCTGGACGTCTTAGTCACCCAAAGATCAGACGGCATACTAGGAAACCTAATTGGACATCGAATGCTTCTTTTTGGTGCAATATAAGAGAAGCTCAATCGGAACGCTTTCCACAGAATACGAAGGTTATGCACTTAAAACAATCTGCCACTAGAGTTAGGCTTGCTATCAAATACTGTACAGGTCAGCAAGTACCCCTTGATATTCTCTAGGGAGTACACCAGCACCATCAACTCTAAGAAGACAGATAATGACGATACCAAAATGGACGGTGTATTTAGAACTCCAATTTCTAGAGGACAGCTGGTTAGCAGTAACAAACGAGCGTCTAGTGATTACTCCAACCATAACCTGTGGTACCAAAAAACCGCATATGTTCTAGAGAAACAGTCTCTTCATATACGAACCAACAGTCCACACCCGTCAAATTTCAGTTTCTATAAATATTCTGCAAAATTAATCACATAGGGGAGATAAATCGGTAACTAGCCCCCCTTTTTAAAGAGCTTGTTTTTCCGAATGGTCGGAAACTCAGCTAAAAATGTCAGGCGCTTGTACAGATGCCGACAGATGGCACTCAGCATCACCAGTTTTAGGGCGTATAACCCAAACTGAACATCGAGTCAAACTTTGTGACGCATTCTGTTTGGTATTTTGAAGCGATCAAAAACTCATCCTCCAGATTACTGAGGTTTTGGCTATCAAACGTCATAATCCGTTCGTGCGTTCAAATGCAGCTTATGTTGACGCTGCGGCCACCCTGATGGTTAAAACGTTCGCACCTTCGATTGTCATTTTTCGTATCCCTCTGTCTAATCCCTCAACTCAACAATTTTTGCACTGTTATGAAAATTTGATAGAAATATTCGTGAACTTCATTGCTGTTCATCGTTGAAAATCATTATACACACAAAAAGAGGATTTTTCAAAGGTACTTCAATGAATTACTTATCGTCGTATAGGTCCACAGAATAACAGAGCTACCATTCTGTCAAAATTCCGATCATACTGTTCAGTTATTTGTGCACTGTTTGAATGTTAATTTGGTAAGTACTTAGCTGATTCTGATAACTATTTCACAAGTGGATTCACCAATGAGCCTTGAAATTTATACACACCTGAGTTTCTTCTCACTGCTCTTCGGGTTTGTTTCTAAGTCTACACATGACTATAAACACACGTACAACAAATTTTTTCACATGGTTTGTCTGCATTTCTGATATACTTCCCACATATTATCCGACCATCTGCAAATGATTCATACCGTGTGTGTTGTTTGTAAAGAAGGTATTCTAAACCCATCTGCCAGTGTCACACGGAGACATACTTCTCTGATATTTCGTACTGTAGTGTTTACGATTCATCTGATTAATTTTATTAACATTAATTGGAAGGTATATTTTACCTGAGGCCTTTACGGCATACCATCACAATCTCATAAATGATCCAATCACTATCGACTGAACATTTGTGTCCAAACGCCATTTTTTGCATACAGATTCCCCAGCTGGTCATTAATCTGAACACGTTCGTTATTTGACTGAATTGTTTTTTTTTGTACAACTGCGATAACTCTTACGCTGCACAACAAGTGACCTGTCTACAGCTCCCCTGCACCTCAGTCCTCGACCACTCCCTAATGATTACTGCATTTCGAGCCACATGGCTACGTCATGGTATAACAGTGGATGAACAGTTATGGATTGAAGCCTATGACCGGCCCGTGGTACTGGAACATTTTTGTCTTCCCATGGCTCCCACGTGGGTATCTCCGGATGACAACCTCGCTTGCCTATTGCCAGCTATCAATGAAGCAATGGTTCTTATCAATTCAAAATCCATCTCATACCAGTAGCCTCATTAGACATGTTCTCAGTGTTCTAGAGCGTTCACGCCTATTCATCAGCAGACGTCCGAAATCCGACAAGGCGCTTGTTCTCATTACCCGATGCATTCGGATTCCGATATTTTCAGTGTCACACTGAATGTACTTCCCAGCGCGGCTCATAAGAACATGAAGGTCGAAAACATCTAAAGGAACACGACGTATATCATCAGGTTCTATTAGTCTAAGTTAAAGAGCTTTATGCAGTTTCGTTACGCGACTGACCTCTACAATTTTAGGTCTACGCTGAGATGTCTCTATTCAGACATCTCCGATCCTATTACAGATCGACCAGCGGCTAGAATCAGAAGACAATCGCAATTGCTGCAATGGAACTTTTTTAACATTGATCATGGCTGGTAGTCTGGCTCACATAACATTCTGACAGTAAAAAACAGACTCATTGTGCCAAGGCATCTAAGGTTTTCCACAATTCTTCTCCAAATCCCGAAAAGTACATCGGTGTCAACCATAAGTGGCGATACGTCAGCTATCACTCCAGCTGGATTCAGCCAACCGACCCTCAAGACATATAACGTAAATTTCCCGCTTCAGGCACACGCCTATCCAGACATTGTCATTATGTCATGCAGTTTCTTGTCAAAACCAAACCTAATGAATTCTGAGCCAGTTCTACCAAACAGATCAACAAAACCGAGATACCTGGACCCCATTCTACATGTTGACAAGTTTGTCACGAACTGGCAACCAATCGGGAAATTCGAAGTTTTACTTGGAACTGAACAAGCATCCAACGCAAATGGACTAATTTCCAAACGAGGTTCAGTTACTCATCGAAAAAATATCGTCAACATTCGAACACCAATCCTGATGACGAACGTTTGACGAGATCCTAGGTCCACTTATTTCATAGCAGTCGGATCCACTAAGTCACTGGATTGATGCGTCTCTGGCACAGAGTCACGCATTCAATCAAATATCACTAACACTCAGTAAACGACTCACAGAACTAAGGGTAACCAACTGGAGTCCGAGCAAGCCTATCATACAGACAGGAAATCTGGGAGTCTCACTCTCTGGATATTCCTGTGACCTTCATCCCTCCCCTTTATTTGTTCAGGCAATGATGACTACCTCTGCTCGCATAGTTTTGCCGAGTACAACGCCCTTAGATACTATCCTGGAACCCCAATGACTGCGATTCTAGACAATAACGACTGAGTTGCTCGTCGTGGGTTAGATTTCTTAGCGAACCTGCTCACGTTACGTTCATTAGGGCAACAACAATTCAACCTCAGGAACATACCCAGAGTGATCAATTTCAAACATTTCTTATTCATTTGTCAAAACTCCCGAATGATGACCAACTTAGTCTCATCTCAAGAGAGACCGCTAACCATGTCTGTGAAGAGCACTTTCCTGGTACATGAAGACCATCAGGATGACGGCGTTAAACCTCGAGAATGAAGAACAGACGCCACCGACGTTAGGTCCAATCCGGATGAATAGCACACTTTTACAGAGGAAGGAAGAGGAACGTAGCAACAAAGATACGTGACGGCCGATGGAGAAATACCTTCACCGGTAATCTACACAAGTCTCCCGAAATTACGGACAACTTGAGTTCCATGCTTGATAACCCGGAGGTTCGTGACAACCGTCCTGCACGGAATGTGAATTTGTGTGATCGTAACCTCGTCATCTCAATTTCCGATACCGACGTAACTAAAGTGACCCGGTCCTGAAAAGATCTTCTTTCAGACCCGACCACCTAATACTAGAAGACGTAGTTCATCTCAGAGCCAACTGGTTGGCGACGTCTTCTCTTTGCTGTTGGTTAGTAAACTTCCTCCGTAGTTGAACACTACCCGCGTGATATCTGTACGCAAGACCATCACCCATCTTACGCCATCTGAATTCCCTCCGATTTCCGTCTAAGTGGTGGCCATGGGATGCCTTCAAAAATACATTTTAATCGTTGGGCTGCTTTATTTACTTCCAAAATACCGCATTCCCATAAGGGGATGGAACATTCCAGACGACAACCAGTCCCCATAGCTTACTTCAAAATTTTCATACAACCCACCGCGTTTGTTCACCTGTAAACATTGAAATGCCCAAGTCCTCAAGCTTCATATCTGATTACCCACTGATGACGGCAATCGCCGCCTATGGCTCATTCAACATTTTGAGCATTTACATTCCTTCAGTTTGAAAATGTCTAGTGAATCTTGCTTCGATAGCTGCGAGTTTTCTTTCAAAAGCAGTGTTTTTTAAGGAGACGCTCTGTCTCTCCTGCTGTTTACAATGGCCTTTGATCAACATTTCTTGTTCTGTTTCGATCCTGGCTCTTCTCTAATTGCGCCAAATGGAAACTTGTGATATCCGGAATATACGGGAGGCAGGATACCATTGGCTCCTTTGAGATCTGCTTTAGAAATGAAGTTCGAACAATTTCAGGATACTGATGAGTAGTCGGGGGTTTGGTTTCATATTAAATTTGATAGTTTGTTCGAAATCGGTCCTACGATGGACCACTCAAAGACTCAATGAATCCACATAAAAGCACAGAGAAGTAGATGTGTAACGGTTATTCAGCACTGACTCTTGGAAGTGAGTGGAGCTATTATGGCACCCGTTTCCTCTGCAATTACACTTGAGGTTGCAGTATAGTGAGGATAAACGGTTACACCATACTACTAGTCAGTAATCAGACAGAGACAGGTAGTTAGGTACCGAGGTGATCGGGAGAAAATGCAAGAGAGAAAACTGAAGTATACTCTGGTAATTAACGATGTTTTTCTACACATAAACTCCGCGTTTGCAACCCTGGCGTCCCAGGATTAGTGTCATGTGTAAATGGGTGTTTGCGTTTGAGGTGGTGTTGAAGCATGTACCTCTTGTGCTAGTGTTCTGAATGTGTAGTTCTTGTGCCGTTATTCTCATAGACTCATAATACTAACCATATCTTTCAACTGGAGCAGATTCCTGCCAATATAACCAGCAGATTACCTACCAAAAATTCTACAACAGATGACGGCAACGCTTCTAACATTCCAGTAAATAAGTGAAAGTTTGTGGACGCATCTACTGCGAAGATTAACTAGACGACTACATCTCAGTGCTGTGCATGAGAAGATGCATACTTTTATACACTGAACAAGTAACCTAAACTTTAAGGGTTGGCTGAAGCTGCTGAAAGATATATTCAGTGTTTTTTTATTCCGACATCAATTCCTTGGTCTCGGGGTACACCAACTTCAATATCGTACGTCTCAGAGTAAAGGATCTCTTATCTACAAAACCTGTCGCCAAGAACTGCGGTCCTACAATGGGTTCTACGCCTCACTTGTTTCATCGCCCTGCAAACACACCGCTGTAAGCGACCAAAACTGTTGTCATATTCAAGGAAGAAGCGTTTGACATTATGAGACCTTTTACGTTATACACAATGGTGCCTGCTTGTGACATTCCCCAACGAAAGCCACCTCACCCAACTGATTACAACACTCGATCAGGATCACTTCTCACCTACATATCAAAGCTGCGCATCATGAAACAACTTAAATTCGTCGCTCATGTGGTCGTCCAAAATCTCCGAAGGAATTAAAATGCTGATGTGGTAATACTCATGGAATTCTGTTTCACATTCGCTTCCCATGCCCTCTTACTCATTCTGGCAGATACAGACGACACAACAACATAACTACATTAGTACACAGTAGTTCGAGGAACAGGAAAATAAGACGACCAAAGAACCGCGTATTCTCGCGGTCAACTCGTTTTTGATCCCGGCATCTCGATATACAGAGGCGGTTAAACCATCGTTGTTTATGAGACTACTTGTGGCCCGTGGAAAGTAGGAGCCAAAGTCAGGTTGAAGAAGGATAAATACGACTCTTCCCAATTCTTGGAACCGTTCTTTCACCGAAATGTCGTAATTCCCCATTTTAATTAGTGGTAGAGGTTTCGTATACCCACAACCACACAACTTCTAACAAATGAACCTCTCACAATGTGATACCTCGGACATCTGTGCGGCATCTTTCAAAGACTCTCTCAAAATACTCGTTTCATTCTTTTGACGAAAACATGCACAAAATCAAACAAACTTTCACTCCTGATAGGCAAAATCGAATGCACATCATGCAATGTATGAAGCACAATATTAAGTCATGCATCTCATATGGACAAGGGCGATGGACTTAATCTTGATGAATCATATAAAATTCTCTCGTTAAAAAATAGTTTGTTTGTGTTACTCAACAAAACCTCACATAATTTGCGTCTACTTGATGTCTTATTTGATTTCACAGAGTGAAAATTGCTCCAAACTCCTGATTTTGTTTGCTGAATTAGTAAGCGGCCAAATTAGCAGACTATCTTGTTATTTGAAGACGGCTTAATTAAAAAAGTTTTACTCAAGAAACATTAGTAGCAACTGAATAGAAAACGCTGATAGAATCTGAAAATCTCATAATCATTAGCTATCTATAATTGCGTCGATGTCTGAAATAGGATGCATACAAAAGTACGGTCGATATAACTTAAGTCTTGTCGAACGCGTTCGAACCCTTCACGTAAGTTTCTTTGGTTGGGTTCGATGTCCAAACTGGTGAATGATTTAGTGGCAGTATAGATAAAACCACTTCCTTTACGTAGCTAACATATAATTCGGGTTCTAGTAATAAAGTTCGTGAATAACTGTTATCAAGCGGTGATCACGAGAACTACTGCTAAAGCCATGAGAGTCACGGAGTGAAAAATGTACACTAATAAAAACCGGATGAAAAACGAAAAATTAACTGAATATTCATTTACACATATCCGCACTATCGTTCAACATAGTCCCGCCACATACGAAGAGAAAAACGTGACTGACAAACTGTGTCATACAGTGGAAGGAAACCAGACACTTAGAGGAGTAATTCTTTGCATATTTAATGCGTCTTCAGGGTTGTTGATCCTCTCGTCTATAATTCATTGGGACTTGTCCGCGGTATTCTGTTTCATACGTCCCAGTATCAGATACAACGTCCTCAACGAAAAACTTTATTCACCAATGACCGGTTGTTTCTAGCTCTAAATTCTGTCACGTTATACCTGCCTCATGATCAACAACAAAATTATTTGTGAAACTGCCCTGATTACACGTTTGTCGTCATCATTAGTAGAATTATGTTCCTGTCCTTTGAAGCGGGGAAACCAAATTGAGATTATACACTAATGACGTACGACTCACTCTGAACGATAAGCAACCCGCAATGATGTGATACACGTAAAAATTATGGATAAGCTATAAACTCAGTCTACGCTTACAAAATGTCACGTTTGGACCTGTGAGTGTTGGCCATATTCTGAGTCACAGTGTTACTACTCGTTGCCTAGGTAACTACAAGCCTTGTTATTTACAACAGATATCACCCTCAGATGAAGTTAGAGTGCTCATGTGATGTTGCGTAAGGTGTATTTTACTCTAACCAATTTCGGTTGTGATACGCGAACCATGCTTGATGGACGTACATTAAGTCAGGTAGGTGTGAAGTAGGAATGAACCACCGGTTGCAACAGGGATAGCACACTGAACCATTAGTAAACTAGTCACTAATCGAGTAGATAATGAAGACTATGAAATGCAGCAACCAGCTTTTCACATTTCGAGTAGGGAACCGTCAGCACGGACAATATCGATCTAGCGGTGATGCACGCGGAAATGTGCGAGCTAACACCTATGGAAAGTCAATGAGAAAGCGTTAACGTAAAGTAATTCTTCACTCAATCTGTTCAGAAATTGGTTGTTTTAACTAACGACAATCTACTTGATCGTTAACTAGTTTATCTGTGACGTCGTAGACTATCAGTGGTTCACTCCCATCCCATATGCATTTGAACAAATGCATGTCCGTTGGTCATAGTCCCTTCGTTGTAACCAATCACACCGGTCGAAATATCTTCATTGTTTACTTACGAGCTGCTATCTGAACACTGAAAGCAGGAGTGATTACCAAGCTTGCCACTGCAATTAAACTCTAGAACGAATAGACTAAGCTACCGTATGCAACAATGGGGGAAAACTGCGATCTGTATAAACAAGTCTGACGAACGATTGAAATCAGCATATGATTTTAAGTTACATAGTCCGATCATCGATTTGACTTACAGCGCTGGAAAACTAATGGAGAGTAACGGTAAGTATCGGTTCCATTGAGACTAACAGGCTAGTTTTCAAGGATCATGGATTAATAATCGACAAAAGGCGGAAGGACAAACTGTTAACTGACAATTTCGCCAAGGGAGTTTAAACGAAAGAGCATACACATTACAAATCAAGTGTGAGCGTTTCAACTATCAACTAATAAATCTTACTATGCATGATGAGGGTTATTCCGTTAGCGTATGGATGACCATTCGGTCTTTTTGAAGAATCAAATTCTTCTATTGATTCACATTGACAAATAGTTAAGACATAAGGATTTTACGTTACATTTCCTATTGGTACTGTTCGCACAGAATGACCGCGGTTCTGCAGCAACAGATTCAATTTGTCTTACAACGACAATACCGTTTAATTTAGATCGAACTCATGTTACTCAAATTCTGTTCATTTGTGTAAGATTATCGGGATATTTTCAGTGCGGCGACTCGTAAGACTTATTTAGTAGCTTGATCTGAAGAATGAAAGGTTGGTTGTACAGTTCAATGGGCATTACCTAATGCTTTGACTTGGGAATAGTTAGATATCTTTCAACATAAGCTTCCTGCAGTATGATGTTGAGTGATAGTTCGTGATCTTAGTGTAGTGGAAACGTGATCTCACGCTTTTTTGACACAGTTAATGGTTATAAAGCACGACGGATCCCACTATCTTCGCAACCTCTTGTTAGGTCAACAGTTTGTTTGAAGTAAACCATAGTCATTTCCTCCTGGTTTCTGGGTGTCAGTTGACAAACTACGGTTCTTGCTGTCTTACAATTTCCAGTCAGTGACCGGATGAACTGTTTGAACACAGACCCAGTATCTTGCCCTTTAACGATGTAGTCTCACGAACTGACTTGCATGATGAACCGTCTAGTGACAGCTTCACGCTGAATATTTGCGTAACTCATGTTTGATATCGACATGAAAAACTACAGAGAGAAGGTAAATTGTAGAAGCTTGACCTTATTATGTTGCCCGCCTTTTGCGCAATGCCATCAACGCTTATCAAGATTTCCAATTTACTCAAGCCAACAGGCTTATTTTCTGTCAAACTCAACGTGTGGACTATCGATTTCGAATCCAACTTTGTCGTTTGTTTCGCAAGTTTTGATATTTCTGTAGGCTAGCATGGTCGCACGGACTATTGTAGTTGAATACAATCCAAAAATGGTTCGTACTTAATATACCAATGACAATATGAAAGATTCCCAAACCTCGCAAAACTTATACAAGACCAAATACATCTGCATTTACATCCACATCCACACATTTAGGTCCAAATTTACTGACTGCAAGCCCTAAACTACTAACATTACCTACGGTTACTGGTATACATTACATTTACGTTGACTGCTCAGTTAGCCTTCTTCGGAAAAAAACCCTGGACTCAAACTTTGGTTTTGCCACAGCTCTTTACTTGCACACATCTTTACCATGGCCATGAGTCGAACTCCAGGTGAGAATCTTGTCGACCACTGCTCTACTGACCTCACTTCAGGCACGATCGGAATATCATAAAAACGTCCAGCCACATTCTTTTGTGAATGGTCCTAAGATCGTCTAATAGTCTGAACAGTAGACACAGCTAGGGTCCCGTTAAATCAGAAAGGCGACCTCATGAATAGAACTTCAAATTTAGATCACAGCAGTCAATAAACTTATTACGATCAGTTTCAAGTGATATGCAATTCGTACCAACTAGATCCTGTACAATTTATCAGGCTGTAAACTACCAACAGCAGGTCGATAACGATCCGGATTAAAGACGTCCACTGTAACCAAAAGAAATTTTTTCTGTTCCTTTTCTTTCCACATAAAGTGAACAGCCCTCACAAGCGAACACAGCTGTTGTATTTACACAGACTTTTCAGTCAGTCCTATTCTTTACTAAGCACTATGCTGGTGTTTAGCTCTCGTTAGAGCTCGTCAGTATTGCCTATCATTGGTTCATCAACATTACCTCTTTGGCCAGTCGTTGTTCAACCAAATTTACTGATTTTATGTGTGTATTCCAATCCTACTAATGTTCACTGGTGAAAGCGCTATGACGGCTGGTTAGAACACAGAAAGTTTTCTTATTTTTCTCTTCCCAAACCTCAAGTTAATGAACCCGTCATTTTGGTAATTATACTGATTCATTTTCAAGTTCGTTTGTCCTCCATTTGGGTCACTTAACCCGTGCTTGAGAATATTTTTTGATTCATTACTTGGATGTTTTTGTTATTGATGGATTAATCCCCAGGTAAACTGTTCGATTTACACACCACTCGTCCCCGGTCTAGGGCTTGCAGATGGACCAATTTGATTTACCCAATGTTTCACCAGCGATAATACGTTGTATGACCATTAGACGTTTGCAAACTATTCAAAGTATTCGGAGCGTAAGCCATCCTCATCAACAAGAACAACGGCAACAATGGGTCATTTTGGTTAACTATCTCACAGGAGAAGTAAAAGACTGAGTTGGAATTGTGTTTACCGGCTGCGAACTAACTAGTTGCTGAGCTCTAAGCCATATGTCAAAACTTCAGGGAATGTGCATGAGACGTTTCTTCTTATCGATATTTTCAATACAGTGCTGCATAGCACTTTCTATCAAACCAGCCTGTCTGGTGATTGTTTAAACTCACTGACTAAAAGTAGTTGCAGCCACGTTTGAACGAACAACCGTTGCGTACTAAATATTTCTGAAAGCTTTCAAACATAGCACTCTTACACTGGTCTCTCAATGCAGAGGTGGGCAAAATTCGTTACCTACCATTCGTAACTCACTACCACATTAATGATGCTTCTAAGTCTTATAGGATTGCGGAGGACGAAATTGCCCCCACTACATCACCTCATGCGTTACGTAGCAGAGAACAGAAAGATCACAGATACACAAGTGTGCCGAGTGTAACTCTTTCGTGTCAGACCACCACTAATGAACACGTATAATATAGTTTCGTCACAGCCAAGAATTGAGTTCCAGCAAGGTCCGTATGGGGAAACCTGGTTGACTGTTGCGCTGTGAATCCTACTTTAAGCGCAATCAAATGACCTTATCCAAACTCACAGTTATGAACTGCACATAGAAGTGAATGATGTTCAGTTTTTGTAAACCGCTATAAACTGTGCACTCTGTGCACGTTGAAACTTTCTTACAAACCTGTTTGTCGTTGGTCTCACAACACGTTCATCTCTATCGGAAAAAGTCTCACGTTTTCGACCACAACCATTTCTGAAACAATCCAAAGCATGCGAAGGTTCGTGAGTGCCTGCAAGCACGTTGATCACTATTCAGTTTTTAGTGATGCGTGTGTGATTTGTCGTTTGGAAGTTACTTGACAGGAAAGCAGAACATCTGTGATGCTCTATTTGTAAACTGGAGGGGGAGTTCTCAACCGAAAATCTACTACGCGGAGAAAGTAAAACTGCCTCCAAATGAATTATCGTGAGAAAAATGAGCTTTAGTGGGTTGAGAATGAGGATGGAATTGTGTCTTATCTTGAAAAATTTTCCTATTTGGAAACAAATCAAAATTACCCAGTACATCTGAAAAAGATAGGAAACAACAACAACAACACAACTTCGAAAAAGAGTGTTTTTCAGCCAGCGCTTCCATGAGACAAAACAAACGTTAACTGGAAGTTATATTTCCAAGCTATGGGTCTTAACAAACTGGAAAAAGTTTGATCTTGCTAGATAAAGGATGTATTATATAACGTTTGGTTGTTCCGCGTGGTCACTGATTCCGGTGATACGGGGTGAGAGTAAACTTTCTAACTGCATAAAGCTCTAGATTTTAAAACCGGTTTGTTTTAGCAACATAACTTATCGTGTTCTACGTTAATATGACAAAATGCTTCGCTTCAGAAGAGGGATATCAAAGTGACGCCATTCAGCCTCAGGTCTCTTAACAAATTGAACATCGAATTCGCTAGTGACAAACTGTCCCGAATCACGGAAGAATTCTACCAGTGCTGGACACTGTCCCTGGTTTTATGTAGCAAATTTACGATCACTCGGAGTCAACATTCAACATTCTAACAAATAATATTTCCAAAGTTCACAGTCCTTCATTTTGCCGAACGTTGCCAACTTACAAAACCTCACCGACCTCTTTCTCATTTTCAGTCAGAATGAAAATTGAAGGCAAATACAAGAAAAATTTAAAACCAAGGCGGGGATCAATATCCCATGCTTGGGGGACGATCGCAGTCATTTAAAATCTAAAGTGATACAGTTATCTCATCACTTCTAGAGCGCTTTTATTAAAAATATTTGCAACTGGCACAGAAAGCAGACAAACACTCGAAGAGTTTGCACGCTAAAAGCCGAAGAGAATCTGTTGTTACGGATAAACAGTATTTTGCAGAGAAAGGCAAGGACACTTTTGCTCATAACACAGTGTGTATTGGACAATCAACTTAAACACGTTGTGTTGGTGGGAATTTTGAATTTCTGTAAGTTGCACACTGTCACTCTGAACAAATGAGAAAATGGCACTCCATATGCAGTCTGCTGTTATTGTGGCCTTACATGTTTGTGGATTATCACCAGTTGGCAAGATATAAACAGAATTGTGATCAAGTTCTGTAATGCTTAGATCGCCTTTTTACACACTGTTCAGACGGTTGGCTGATGCACTGTAACCAATGCATTCACTTGTCATGAGTTGACCTATTAAGAAAAAAATATTTCTAATGAGGCAACTTCACTGTTTGCAAGATGTTAGTAAGCGAGGCCTTGCGTAAGTGAGACCTTGTGTCATCTTGAAACATACAAATTGACGCCCCAATCCATATTTTTGAAATTGTTCCCACAACCGTTTACCAAAAGTATTAACTTGCATGTTTGAATGAAGGAAATAACCAATTGAAAAACGTGACGTCGGATCACCCTCTGGATCCGTCTCATTAGTGTCACACGAGGTATTGTCTTCTTCCGTCATCATAGTATGTGCGCAAGATAAACACAGTCAAAATATTTCAGATGGATCAAACGTCTCCCATCCAAGTATCTGATTGCTGTCTGTCTTTGAAAAGAAAGGCACACTGACGTTTCCGGATATCAGTGTATTAGGCGATGAAAGACAACAACGTATTGATCGGTCCACACTAAGCCCCTTTAGGACGGCTGCCAGTTTTTTATTCATTCAGTTTAAACGCCATTTTGTTCAATGTTCAATTCACAAAGCGATAACTGTGTATGCTTGCAGTGTAAATAAAGCTTGTCCGTTAACCCTACTGAGATCTATTTATCGTCCTGCTAAATCCAAACTTACCAATGCGAAAAATATCAGTACGGAAAACGTCCGTGCACATTACTGTGGCTTCCAACACAGGTCATCCAAGGGGCGTATGACGTAACTAAATTGTGTTCACCCATTTATATTAAGCCAATAGGACTCTCTCAGATTTAGGCACAGATACCGGAACTGTTCACATGACTAGCTTACTTCCAACTACCGTGATGTTTATACAGAACCGACCGATCTGCACGCTTTCGTTTTGAGTGAACATGTCATACAGGACGGCGCCAGCCGGCTTCACTGACCCGTCTGCCGTTGCCGCAGTCTGGACATATGTACATCAACCAGACACTCCGTGCGCTGATGTGTCACCACAAGCCAGTCCCTTTGAAGTCAGTCGTGACACTGCTTTTCACTTGTAATAAGCCAGTCATGCACATACAAAAGTTATTGATGCTGGATCTCCGTCTGCCTTGGTTCTGACCAGTAACAAACTAGAACATGAATGGCCTTAATGTGTTAGTTCCATTGGTGTATGTATTCTAGTGGTCATCCCTTTCATGTGTCGCACATGACGGGACCATAAAAATGACAATGCGTTCTTCTAAAATTGGCCACCTTGTGTTGCTACTTTAGTTCGGAAATGGAAACCAATTTATGTCCTAGTTAACCTATTCTATTCTAACTGCATTCCCAGAAAACATTTGATACAAACCAAATGGTATCAAATCAGCTCAGATCACATGCTGTTTAGTTTACTCTGAACCAAAAAGTCTCAGTTGCACAGGCGGGTTTTCAGTAGTACTGGAAATCGTACCGCTGTATACGCAACTCATCGTGATACCAAATGATTACTGTCTCTTGATAAGTGGATTGAGAACAGCACAACGTCATTAGCTATTTTTAATGCTGTACTTTTCAACCACCTCTGGTGGCTTTCTTCAAGAGTGTCACAATCGAATTCACATTGACAAATTAACAGAGATCACGTATGATTTGCCGTGGTTAGGTCAAACTGCGCTGTATCTGAGCCGAATGGTCTGATCCTTTGCCAGTTAAGTGAGAGTGATACTGATGTAGATGAGATGCGTTCCTATCTGGTGCTGTTTATCCATCCACGCCACACTGCAGACAGGGGTTTGCTATCATTGCGATTCACACAAGCGTGCTGTGTGTACACGGTGAGAGTTTGAGAACAGCACCGCTCCGCATTGGAAGACAGACCTTTGCGAATCACTCGAGTGTGAGCAAAACCTACGTTGTGATTCTCTGACAGTGCATGTAGTGCGATGGTCGAATTCTTCTCCAACTTCTGAAGTTGATAGGCCTGTTTCGGAAACCTCTTGTGCCTCTTGTGTTCGGCAACACGTACTTTCAGTTGTCTGCTTGTCTCTTCAATGTAGCTAACATTGCAATCACTGCATTTGATTTTAAAAATGCAGTCTGCCTGGACGCCCATAGAAAATGGATCCTCAAGATGTTCAACCGAAATACAGTTCGAATAACGTACACAGAGAGAATGGAGTGAGTTTTTTCAGATATCCGTTCACGATACGGTATTTGCACAGTAGACTTGAAAGTTTCGGTCTCTTTGTTCTTCTCCGTAGTGGACATGCTCTTAATTGTGTTCTCAGCAAATCCGTTCGGATAGTGATTAGCGGCTAACATTTCTTTGATGTGAGAAATCTGTTGTTTTGGAAAGTTCAGTGATGTAGATCTTATTAGCTCTAGTGAAGACTGATACGACAACTGTTCTGTTCACAATGGTTAGGTGCGACGAAATGCAGTTGAGAAACCGACCAGAATGGGTTGGTTTGCGGTACACAGAAGCCTGAAATCTTCGCTGCTCATCAACTTCGACTAGTCAGTCTGGAAAATTAGTTGCTTGCTCATTGGTTTCATTTTACAACATGAATGCAATGCCGCTGAATGTTAAGTTAAGAAGCTGTAACAATTGGTCGCAGGCGGTCCTTTTCATGATTACGAATGTCATTTATGTATACCGCCACCAAGTTCGTGATGGATGGGTAAACTCACTCATTGCTTGTGTTTCCAAATGTCTGAGGAAACGATTGGCTACTGCAGGTGCAACAGGGGAACCCGTAGCTACACCATCGGTTTGTCTGCACATTGTTTGTTGAATGTGAACAAGGTTGAGTGCAAAGTCCAAGACCAGACACAATTTTGGAAGGTGACAAAATAGTACACGCACTAAGAATGTCATCACTTTTTAATAACTCCTAAGCAAAATTAATGTTATGTTTTACCGGTGCGCTATTGTAGGGAGTGGTCACGTTGAAACTAACAGAAGTTTCATTGTGTAATGCCCAACTTGATTAAACACAAATTAGTTTACTGCAATACTCGTTCTAACAAAATGCGATGTTGTGTGAGAGCGCCATCCGGAGTGGGCACTGCGCTCGCACGCCGGTTTCCTTGAGTTGCTGACACTCACTGGATGTAGCCTTCCGTGAGCCACCGGTTGACCCCGGATGCATAAATCCGTTTATTCCAAACCCATTAATTCCCCTTTTTCCTAGTTTAGTCATCTTGTACCAATTGACAACACTTTCGCGTTTGTGGAAATGTCCCTGTATGCGACAATACTCGTCTCCTCAAGTGCACCCGATTCACCGTCTTCGATTTTTTCCGGTTGACGCTTCATAGAGCCGATAGCCTCAGTTCCCCGATGCCATTAGTTCTATCGATTGCCGTGGAATTTATTGAATCCATGGACTGCCGACCGCCTGTAGAACCGGTAGGTTCCTGTCGGTTCTACCGACGTAAATTTCGCCGCAGTTACACACAAACTAATAAATGCAGTGTGAGATGGCACCAATGGATTAGTCTCCCTTTACTGAAGGCAACGGTAGCTTCCGAGTTCAGTCAATGACCACAATTTCAGCCGCTTTGTATGCTAGCTTAATGGATGCGACGAGAACTTTTGTGGTTCGAAGTTAAGAAGTGTCACCTTTGAATGGTAGTTTAATGTAGACTTTCTTCTTCCCAACCATGGAAACCTTATCCCCTACTATACGTTGCTGGCTGTGTCTATTGATAAATCTTAGCGGATAACCATTATCCTGCGACAGGTGCTTCAATTCAAGGATGAAGAAACACCTACAGAAATGAATCCAGGATGTGACTACACAGTCTACTTCTTTCGTCCCGGAATCACACAAACTTCCTGCCTCGTCTAGCGCCGGATTAATCCCGAATCAACATTCAGGATTATAATGCGCCATGCTAATCCGCGTTTCCTGCGTTTTGCCGAGGCGGCCGCGATTGGTTGTCTCAAGCCAGCATGGTGTGTACAAAAGCAACTATATGTAAGCCTTAGAATCACATGGACTTAATAATTCTGTCCCGTCGTTCTCCACCCCATTTGCTATTGTAGTTCTTCACCCCCCATCCCATTAGCGTCATATATATATGCTTCTGGTTATTTTTATTTGTTATTGAATAGGCAATACGAAATGCTAGCAACAACCAGTGCCCATCTTCTTGCTGCCATATTCAGATTTATGAAGGGAGCCAATTATTTCAGATAAAAATTAATTGAACTGTGTTCACAGTCATCTTGACTTTGAGCTAACACCAGAGCAGTCATTTAATAGGCCCAAATTCTTGACACCTATTCTCCTGGAATAAACTAGCACAATAATCATAATGCACATGGTTCATCACCCAAAGCCGTTGAAACAACACTCTGCTCTAAAAGTAAGACTCATAAAAGTTAATTTGACTTGCTTTACACGCTCTCATTGAAGGACGATCTGGATGAGTGGCCAACTTCAGACGCAAATGTCCTGTGGCTGACCCCAAACGATTGGTTGCAGTACATGAATAGGTTCCAAACACCTCGACATTCCAGTAACCCGCTGGAACAATAAGTTCGCTGACCGAGAGCTCACCGTCTTGATAGTCCAGTTTTGTGTAGCTGATTGTTCGAAAGATTTTAGAGAAAGAAAGTCATCGTTTATTCTGAAAGTTCTCATTGACAAATCCGAAAAAGCTGGTGCGATCTACTGCATTGTCAATCGTTTCAGATGCAGGAAGACTTTTCCGTGTTGCCTTCAACAGTTCAGATAGTAAAATGTGGAGAAGACAGTAGAATAAGGTATTTTCTATTATATATTCATATTTGCTGCCAGTTACCTCTAGGCAAACAAAGATACCGATTTGACTGTATCCATGAACCACATTAGAACATGATCACATGGGATGAATTTGGGCAGAGGAACGATTGATTGCCCAACTGTGATAAACGTAGAGATCAGCTGAACAAATTCTGGTAAAAATATAAGCAACAACTCTATCTGTATGTTAGTTTTGAAAGGGCAAGTAATTTCAAGTGGTCATTATGATAATCTGATATTAGTTAATTCTCCAGAGTAGTTACTATCTGAAAGGTCTGACTGGATAGTGGGGGGGGCATAAAAAAGCTACCATTCTATTGAGAGTAGCGGATGGTGTAGATATTTAGAGATCTGTCATGAACGACGCATGGCAAGTGGACTCCCAGTGGGAAGGAACAGACACATGAGTCGGCCCTTCAAACGCAACGAGTCGACTATAGGACAGATAAATGACTTTATTCAAAGAGGATCACATGCACATATTCGGTTGACATTTTAGGATCAGTAAAACATTCTGAATTTAATAAACTTTCGGTTGACTTTGAGCAATACCATGGCCAATAGACTGAATGTCTGACCAAAGTAATCCATTCATTTGATGTACATTTGATGTTAACGTAATTAGCTACCTCGACGGAATTTCTTAGTTGTTCTGTCTTCGGGAGCATAAGTGTAGTTAAAAGTAATCTGATACATAACACGAGAGCCATAAAGAATTGGTATGCATGGCATCGAGTTAGCAAACTACGACATTGAATGCATTTCATAACTTACGATAATAAGCTTTCGAACTCCGGTTCTCTTAGACTCAAGAAACTGTCTTCCCATTAGTGATATTTACCTGTGTGATAGGCTCCTTATAACTGTCGGCCGAATTATACGCGTTCACAAGAGTGAGTGTATGGAACTTCACACAAAGTACAAATGTCAATGTGTAACACGATTAAAGGATTTCGGAGATATTGATATTACAAGCTTAGTCCAGAGTGCTTGTCACACGAATTATGCGTGTAGCTGGTTTGGGTTTACTTTGTGCAACATTTCTGCTGTCATATATTGTCGGACTAATATACGGTATGAGTATAAACAGCTTCGGTTCAGCTGTGTCGAAATTATTGACTTGTTTAGACGACGGAAAACCAACTTGTTTTGTTAAACTACTCAGCGGTAGGTGTACAGCGGTAGGTGTACAGCGGTAGAATGATTTCTTTTATCTCTGAACTGTTCGGAGGGCACATTGTAATAAACAGGTTAGAAGTGTAGAAAAAACCTGTATCTACTGGCACAGACAAATTCACTCCCGTCAGCCTGACGCATTATCGAAGAAGCAGGAAGCGGGTGTTCATTAAAGCTCTTCCGAACGGAGTAAAATGTAAAGGTGTATGCAACTGGCTCCAGATGGATTGCGTCAAGTACGAAGCAGGTCACTTCAGATACATAGTAAGACTTATACACTCGAAAAGGTGAGCTTTCAGCTTTTAACATACTCACACCTCCAGCAAATGAAAGACAATTGAACAAGTGTGCTTGGATCATTAAACAGTAATAACAGCAACAACGATGATACCCTTTCAACCGGTCGAAAAGTTAGCAAACGGTTGCAATCGGTGTCAAATAGGAGTAAATTGTTGATCCAGTTTTTCAGTTAATTCAAGAACCTGAGGAATGTTTTTGTGCAGATGTTCAGCGAAATAAGGTGTACCAACAGAATAGTGAGACTAAGTGCGTTTAAATAAATGTTTATGCCGGGATCTAATGGTAGATGTCGAAATACGTTCCAAATAAACAGTACAAGTTATGTCGGATTGGAAGTTTCCTGAAAAGAGTTCACACGCTATGACAGAAACAATAAAATCAATTAGTTGTTCATGGGGTATGCCACTGGAAGGAACTAGATAATTTAGGCATCTGACCGAGAGCACGAGGCTCGTCGGTAGCAAACCAGGGAACTCAACAGTTGAACATTATACGTAGTTTGGAGCACACCTCAACAGATCGACTAAACAAGTGACGTGGAATGGCACGGAAGCTTAAATGCCACACGTAAAACGGAAGCCTGCGGATCTTGACGGAAACATAAATACCACGAATTGATGGTCATGGTGTTACTCAACGTAATCCTCAGATATTTAACAGAAAATGACTTAGTTAGGGGTTGGCTATTTACATTAATGAAGGAGCGTTGAGTAGAAATTTTCCCACTACTTCCCTTGCATCAGCAAAAACGAAATGTTAACATGTTCGGATACGTTGGGGACAAACTGCGGGACTCCCAAACAGCTTGGTAGTTCGATATCTCAGGAATAGCTAACAAATTATTTAATAATTCGAAGTACCACTTCTTCATCAGCACCCCAAAGTTCATCACTTTAGTCCGAGAAACTTCCGCGAATAACTCGATGACACAATAGAGTGGACTACACGAAGGAAGTTATGGATTTATCTTTATTCAGGCTCAGTCAACAGTAAGTCTTGCAGACAACAACGGTGGTGAGAACACGTGACTCAGTAAAAGTACATACTGTATTTTCCCATTTACAGACAGTGCCATCATTTTGAAGTTCGTGGACGAATGAACCGTTGGTGATTGAAGCAGCAAACAATCAGGACGCACCTGGACCCTTAGTACGAGTGTTGGGCACAAAGGCGGCCTTGACGCGTATACAACAGTCATCAAGAGCTGAGCGAGAGTAACGGCAAGCGAACGGGTTAGAATCCATCATAGTCATATACTGATATATTACAATGAAGGTTGGTTTTTCGAAACTTTCAACGCTGCAAACAATCGTGATACTGAACAAATTTTGGTCGTCCTTGGACATCGGTGTTACACGTATTTCCCCTCAACCGTCAGTAGTTTGGCGTTGTTGGAAACAGAATAAAAATAATCACTTAGAGACTCGACACAAAAATTCAGCATTTCCTTTAGTGAATAACTTTGGTGGTACCAAAATCAAACCTGCTCGCATCGATGGACTTTCTTTAGAAGCAGCTGGTCCCCCTGTGGCAGCGTCCGGATCAGTAAAGAAACAAATTATATGAGAGCTAAGAATGAATGGTTTACGGTCTTGTTAAAATTACGACCGATGACCTCGATTCTGATATCTGGTTTTCTGGTAAAAGAATTGAATCCGCTAATTTGCTCAACCCTGAGGCAGCTTCTGCCATTCAGTATTCCATCGGAACAGAAGGAAGGCATATATTGCGATATGCTGACAGTTTGTTTACTGTCATCAGTCGGAAATGTAAAACAATTCGATCATACACTTCACACAAATAGGGGCAAACAGGGACCAGACACGTCAACAAACGAATAAAGTAACATGCAATCGAGACTGTTGCAACCCGATAGGTTGTCCTAGTCACCTTTGTGGTTGAACCACAAATAGATAACAGTCTCAACCTGACAACGTAGCTGCTCGAAACCCAACGCCCTCGATTGCTAAACCCATCATGGCAACAGGTCACTAAATTGACCTGGTTAACCCATTCGAAATAATGCCGTGCAATCAAAATCCGAAGCAACCCTCGTTCGAGCTTACCAGCCGACATTATGTGCACAAAAGTGGCTGTGGTAACCTACCGGATTATAGTGGTCGTGATTACATACTGTTGTGCCTGAAAGCGTGTCTAGTCCCTGTGCTGTCCTGATCTGTATTCTGCATATAACTGACATGTACGTTTCCCACTAAGGAAAATTAAACGAAGTGTTAACATATCACAACATATATTTGTTCTGCCCTGATGATGCGGTTAAAGGGAACTCAGTGTTTCAAACGCATTAATTTGTCAGTGTGTACCGAATTGAAGTCATTCAACTGATGCCTGAGAGGCTCTAAGCTGTATTTCACCGACACTTCCCGATTTGTAGGTCTTTTCTTTATTCCTGCAGAGTAGCGTGAGGAGCGTGGGAGAAAGTTTTCCTCAAAAGTATGGATGATTTCTCAAGATCAGAGAATATAAAAATGGAGATTTGGGTAGCTACTCAGCTGTTCACAACGGATTAACAAGCCTTCGTGAACAAACGAGCCCACTAAGCGTGAGGATATTATTTCCGCAGACTCGCTACACTCTTCAGGGAAATAGAAGCAAGTTGCTTTCGGAAACAAAGACTGTTACGTTGCCAGAGTGAAATCCAGTAGAGTCGACGGTTACACATTTATTCGTGAGATTACGCACCACAGCTGCGTTTGAGTATGTTTTACTGACGACGGGTAATAGGTGATAAGTGAACAGTCGCTGAATAACTGTCGGGAAGTTCTATAAAATGTCAATTTTAATGGACTCACTTGAGAATATTGAGTTCAGATATCTTTTTACTTGTGGACTGATAGAATGTTATGCAACTTAGAAATATTTTCTGGGTTGATGGGACAATTCCTGTTTTGTTCTGTACGAAGTCAGCGAGATTTTTATTGAGAAGAACGCAGATATTTCCTTAACAATTAGCCGACAGCATAACCTTCACCTACTCGAAACAGTGAGAGCAGCCTCTATAATAGGCTGGGGAAACAGAAGAGGAGTATGCGGCAGTAGCGGATGAAAGAGTTGATCTCCAGCTTCGTTAGATAAGGTGACCACTAGAACTCTTTGTGTGGAAAAGTACAGCTTGTCACAACGATCTGGAAAGTGCGTTTACCAAAGAAATATATGTTGAGGGTAAAATTTTACAGCTGTGATTTTAGTCGCCATTGCTAAGTGCGAGTGAAAATGCCCGGAGTATGGTAAGAGCAAGAATTAAAAGACATCTCAAAGTGTAGTGTAAGATGTTCCTAAATGGAGACCGTCAGGATGTGCTAAGCCAACAGGAGTGAAGAAGATGGGCTTTAAGGTGATTGATCATTTCTGCTGTGTAAGAGGTTACTATTAAGCATTTTGCCATATTTGTTGATCACGATGAAACACGTTGTACACAGACATGAAGCGGTGAAACTGTACGGTTACAGTCGTGAACTTATATTTCTCAGTGTCTGGATAGTGCTGTGCTCAGGGCTGGGGTGTACTCATGATTAACAGCAGATAAACTCTTGCGGATTATTCTTAATCTTCAGTTCAACTCAAACTCCCAAGACCAACTTGTAAAAAAAGTGTTAATCAAACGAATAAGACAGCAAACACCAAAATCGTGTATTCTATGTATTTTGAACAACCGGCCTGAGTGACATGTTAAGGTAATCAACGATGACGAGACTGGCCCCAAGGGCAAACTTGCTGAAAAGTTATCGTTCTATTGTAATCGATTTCTGGGCTCAGTTTATCTGTATTATTAATGACCTGTGAATGGGGTAACAAATACTCTGGACATCTGGGCTATCCATTGGTAACTGCGACGATAATTGAAAACAAATACACACTGGTCGATAACCTGAAAGTTTCTCAAAACGAAGAAGTGATTATGACATTTTTCAAAGCATTTGGTGGATGGTAAGACAGCAAAGAACAATCCAGTCTCCGTTTTTGTAATTTCGTCAATTCATTTGCCAAGAATTGAAGACAACCATAGATATCAGGTTCGAACCGGGTGACAGCTATATCCAGAGGTTCCTCAATTTATTCTACAATGTAGTAATCTAATAGTGAGGACAACTCACTGTAATTGTATTTCGTTAGTTTGTCTACCCCCTTTTCACACGGGTGTATTCACTTCCTGGTAGCATATGTATCCGCTTTCATTCGAGCACTTCCAAACCTACTATTGTTGTGCACTGTCGTTTGGTTGCAGTCAGGCTGTCGATTCACTGTTAACAAAATGACCATCAAACTGACGACATCTTGCAAAAACCGAGGTGGGAGTATACCACGTTTTATTATCCTGCCGGGGAGACTTATTCCATTTGACTGGATATTTGTGTGGCGATGAGGCTTTTTACATCTAACAAACGCTTGCTTCTTGCTGTTCACAGTTCCCGTTAATAAAAAGCAAACGTTTAGTTTCCTTCTCTTATGAACCCAATTGATTAAGATATAGGAATGTTATTTGGACCTGTAGAATTTGCCGTGAAGATGATACTTATAAGAGGATAATCTTCAACTCTCTCGTCCAATTTGGACACATCTGTGTGGCCTTCTGGCCCGTAGTCACATCGGGTAGGTCAGTGGGTATCGCTTTTCTGCTTTGTTAAAAGTTTTTCTGAAACATGGGACAACATGGAACAACACACTGTGTTCACTCTGAGTCGTGGGTTGATGACGTAAGAGCACAATGATAACACAGTTTTGACGTAGCCAAATATAATAAGCACATGCAACTGTTAATAGGCTCTTTCGCTCTACACAACTGCTCATTACGGGACGGTTTTGGTCATAGATGATTAGGCGTTAAAAGTCCCAAATAGCCAAGTTGTACACACCGGCGTGGAGGCTATTGTCCATGGTTGTCCGTGGTTCACTCCTCAGCTACTGGACATCAATCACCCAAAATTTCGAAAAACTACTTAAGCAATACTCACGACCAACATATTTATGAGTGCTGAAGACGAGTACGCCTGGGCTAAAAAAGGACAGTAGCTGCAAGCCAATGAAAGCAATTTTTTGGCTAAAGTTAAACTGGCTGAGAAGATCGTTGTGGCAGGTAAACGCAGAAGTTGGATTCCTATTTGACCAACGTTACCTACTCCATGCAGGTTCACTATGTACCTCTGATTAGAATTCCCTTGATATAGCCTCCCCGATCTGCCTTCAGACTCTTTCATGAGTCACGGGACAGGGTTGAGCTCGGGTCTACACGAACATAAAATTAGCGGTCCGGCTAGGGTTTTGATTAGTAGTGAATGACTGTGGATGAAAGTCGCTGAGCACGGCACATTCTGTCTCATTGAAAACCGGCATCAGGGAAAAAGAACAATATGAAATACCAACAGAACATCACTCAAAGTAAATTACCTATTTTACTCATGGATAAAATTGTCGGTCAACCCCTTTTTTGACGACGTGCCCTTCACAGAGCTCGTCAACAATCTATTCTTTGCCACGACCGGGACTAGAACTCTCTCCATGCTTTCATGAAAGGGAACCGTGTTGACTACCTAAATGGCAGTAAGCTGAAACAGGTAAACATGCTTGAACGTTTAACCACATACGTTCGTGAATGATTTTCGGTCTTTTTGAAAACCTCGAGTGGAGAAACGGCACAATTGTGTTAACTTCAGTTGATGACCCCGGAGTCAGGACATTTTATTCACATTCACTTAATTCAATAAACTGGTAAAGCGGTGTTTAGAGCAGTATGCATGAACGCATAGGACACTGCTTTCTCGGTTGAGTAAAACTGACAGCAAACTCCATCGAGAAGAAGATCTAGACTCAAGTTTCACTTGTGTTAGAGCTCATCAGTAACGCCTGTCCTTGACACGACTGGAATTAGAACTGTAGCCAAGCTTTTACAAAGCAACCCTGTGGAACACCAAATCACCTACATTACATCAGACGCGACTGAGTCAGGATATACAAATGCTCAGTCACACTGGTTTGTAAGTAACGCGGAGGTTGCCCAGTCATCTTCAGAGGAGGCAGAGTAACTGTTTTATCACATCTGTTCACTGATCTCAGGGTCAGGAATTCGTAGGCACATTGAAACCATAGAATTCGCCAAAGTTGATACATTGAACAAGTTGTACATTGACAAGCAGTGATGAATCGTAAAAGTCACGAACTGAACTTCATTCACTCAGTGTTGCAGCTTCCAGTTTAGGTACACATGTAAGGCAGTCTATTTCGGAAAGAAATGTACGAGTGATATTCAACTTGAAACTAAACCAACTTCCCGACCACTCATCAGTAATCAGAAATGTTATAATCGGTTCTCGGTCTGATTAAGGCTCCACAATGGTATTTTACTTGTCAAATGACGAACTCATATCACGAGAAAAACGCGTACGAAATACGAGCATTTTAAATGATGTTTTATTTCTGTCCTAGTGTTCCTGCTACTTGGTCATTCATAGTCGTAGACCGCGATAAGTTTGAGAAATCGGCCACATTTCAGAGAATATACGCGGTTTTGATTAAAGGCTACGAAACGAAAGAAAGATCTGAAGAACAACCCTAAAGAATCAATCAGTCACTAGGAGTGTTCTGGCGCTCTTCCTCTGCAAAACGAGGAGGATCAAGTGAACGTTGGCTGACTGTCAGCAGCTTAATATCTGTTTGTATATATGGATATATATGTTTATAATATATAATAAGTTTCAACAGATGCAACTTAGAAGGCAGTTTATTATTGTAAGTGTAGTCATTACTGATTTACCGGTCTCAGGATGACATTTTACAGTCCGTGTAGGCCTGCTTCGGCTAAGCACGCGTTAAAAGTTTACTGTAATCTAATCTCTACTTACTAAGAATGTCCTAGTTCGACGTTAGTTCTGAACACTTAATTCAACATTGTATTTATTGTGCAGTCACCGGATCGAAATGGTTCGAGAGAAATTACGTACAGAAATGCACAGAACTTTTCGTCCATCATATCAACCGTTTGATGAGCATCACTCGTTGGGTGATGGTATTCATCGGAAATGGAACCTTTAATCTCCTTCAGGTGATGAGAGTTGTCGAACTAAATGCTGGATAATCAATCAATCGGATACTAGGCACAGCCGAGTGGATCGTGGACTGAACGATTAACAGAATACGGCCGAAAATCTATGCTCACAGATTTCCAGTACTTGTCCCAACACCAACAGCTGGTAAGGTCAAACAGAGATGAAATCAGCTGTATTTGAATATGAGCTCAAAAACCAGAAAAATGGTAGCTAATCAACAAAAAACTATTAGTTCAACTCCTAACCACGTCCTACAAGCGTGCCACAAGAACTAATATTGAACTTCTTTTGGTGAATGAACAAGCGACCTCTCAATTTTTCTTTACTATTCCTGATATTCGATAGTCGATTTGTTCACCCCTCTTTTTACAGAGAACACTTTCGTGCCTTTTTTACTGACCTATTATGCGAAGATTTCTGGAAGCACAACGACTATGTTTGCATTTGAATGTAAATCCTTCAGTGTTTGAAAATAGTCATACTCATGTTTTGGTTAAGACTACCAGACGGTATCAACAAATCACACCAGATAAAATGTGCGGAAAAAGCTAAAACGGTAAGCTGCAATTCTGTTTCTGGCAACCAGATCAACACAAAAGAATGCACAAACGTTGACATACTGAGGAGGTTAGACAAAAGTCAACACTGTTACTGTATAATGATAGGGAAGGACTGGAGAATAAAGTAAGCTTTAGATGAAACTCAATTATGAAAAGTCAGGGCTTCGGCTGGATTCGAACCAGCGACAGACACAGCATGCCTCAACGCGGCAAGCGCTCTACCAGCTGAGCTACGAAGCCACACCAGGAGTTCAGAAATGTCACATTTGGACTCTGTTACTCACCCGTCCCACTGTCTCATATGGAATCCACCAAATGATTCAGGGGATCAACTGCCCCGGCAGGATTTCTCAAACAGTTCATGCTGGAATCCACCAACGCCACTGCTGAGCATAGAAATTTTTGAGCTCCTGGTGTGGCTTTGTAGCTCAGCTGGTACAGTGCTTACCGCGTTGAGGCATGCTGTGTCTGTTGCTGGTTCAAATCCAGCCGAAGCTCTGACTTTTTACAGTTGGGTCACATCTGAAATCATAAATCTGCCACACTACTCATTAGTAATAAAATGAGCTTGATAGTGTGCGGCGTTTAAGATTCACAGTTGTTCTAACAAACAGTCGCGAAAGCCAGCTTTTAAATAATCTGCAAGTTTTCTTCATCTGCTTCCCTCCCACATCTATCATACATTCCGGTCAAAAAGTGACCAAGGTGTTTTGTGCGCTTGGCTAACACGAGCTATTTATGCACATAACGTGATTTTCATATGTGAAGCAATTGCTGCTATTGTTTTCAATTACTTACGAGGCTGTGTGGACTTTGGTCAGCGAAAGTCATTTATATAGGTCCCACTTCTCACCTAACGCTGCCTTCATTAGTTCATCTGAATGTGCACAATGTTATGATGTTTGGTATGCTGACCGTCTAAGACAGAGATATTTGTCTGATAATCTGAGCATTAACGAAAAAAGAATGTTCCGTACCCATGACAGATGTTTCCGACTAGCAAAGCTTAACGTACAAAAACGATTGCGGTAATTAAAGGATGAGCACCTCCATGACTGCGTATGCTTTCCAGTATTGCGAAATAATGTGATTTCAGAACGTTTATGGGCTCCATGATCAACCGGAAAAGTCGGTTGAACACTCTTGATCGAATCGTTTAAGAGTTGAGCTACAATAACCTCGCGCAAAAACAATTACTCACAAGATTGTTCAACCGATGACGGCTTGGCCCATTGCAGCGGTCTTTTTTATGTTTCAGTCATATTAAGACATAGATTTCCTACCTTGGTCTCCGTGTGCAAATGATATGAACCTGATGACCACACGTCTGGACTCGCAGTTATAAAGTGGCTACCAGGACTAGAGAATTACGAGCAATATGACTTCCGCCACTTTCCCCTTGTTGGCATAGCAGCAGAAAAGGAGAAAAACCGAGGATCTTTTCACTTGTCTGCAATGAAACATCGGTAAAAGAACATCAGAAACTGAGCACATCTGTCTTGTTGGGAAGAAGGCAAAAGTACTGACTTGTTCGAAGCAAATTCTCAAGAAACGCGTTATTAATTCTGTTTCTTGGTTGTCTAGAGGCCTCAGGATATTGCGTTCTGTTGAACGCGCAGACAAGCATGATTATCTGCTTGACACTCAACTTGTCAAGAAGCCCTACTCGTGGATTCACCTACTGGGATCGATGGCAGATGGTGCTTCTAATTACGAGAGGATCGGGTAGTCTCAGCATTAATGATGAAAGGATGTGGCTAAGCGTTCACATATGATAAGTCGATCGTGTCTAATGTGAGATCATTGGCGCCGTGGTCAACAGGGTTGTCTCACGAAAGCGTGACCGGAGTTTAAATTGCGGTCACGGCAAAGATATATCTCATCGACGGGCTCTCACACAAAAAACTCCGTTTCAGAGCAGTTATTGACTGAGGACTGTATGAAAAGTCCATGGAAATGTGAGAACTGTGGCCAATTTCCACCAAAACACAATTTGTCTATTCGATATTCATCAAAAGTCATTTGTACTTTCCAAAATTAAAGGTCGCATGCTTTTCACGTTTGGCATGCACTCGCTGAACTATGCTAACTGGCCCTGAGCATGTCTGATTCGTGTGGATTAAACTCTGATAACCTCTCTATCAATTTCTTCTGACTAATTGCGTGTAACGTTCTGTTTACCGCCTTGCTGTGGTCCACACAAGCATTCGGATATCAGCAGGCCACTAATTTTACCAATGTACCCGTGAGATGACGATAGTTTCTACTACAACTGCTTGCCTATAATCAACAACAGGATTGTGACTTAATCTGTTCATAATTGCAGTGAGTTTGCTTCGTTAAGCATAGAACGTCAGCTGAAGCGATATCTAAGTACAAACCGATTTGTTCATGAGTTTCAAAGAGATTTGATTCAGTGTCAAGCAATGCTGTCAACAAAGTGGACATTTACGGATAAAATCGCTTATACAAATGAGTGACAGCAAGTGAAACGGTGGACAACACAAATACCGACGGAAACCATGCAGAGGACTTTCTAGTAAAGAATACGTGACAAGTTATTGAATATTAAGTAGAACTATTCTGTTTGAAATAAGCCCACTCGTTCTTGACAGCCAAATTTTGTGAACTTATTTATTAGGGACAAAAAGATGGTTAACAGAATTCAAACAGCATCAGTATGGCATGTTACCCACACCAATACAAAATAAGGTACAATTAATTCGCCGCAGTTGTTACGTTTATCTCGGTCTAATTAGGGGCTGCCCTATATACTTGTATGTATATATATGTTGGATTGGGCAGGTGAAGAATTTTAACTACCAAGCTGTGAGCCACAAGTGTGAGGAACTCAGAGAGTTCCAAGTGAATATCAGCTTATGTATACCGTAGATAAAATCGTTTAATTAGTGTTTTAAAAGGTCCTTTTCACTGAGTTCAGATGAAAACAAGAAAAATGTCAAGCCCCTTGTGTGTTCCACTGACATCACGTGTACGATGTAGCGGACCTAATCTCGATCAGTAAAATTTGGAAAACTGGTCTATATATTTGTCATATGTCCCAGTTGAGGTAATTTGTGTACCGTACGCATGTCAGGTTCGAATAGCAAATTTCGCGTGGCATACTAACCTTGCGCTAGCTGTTGGCCAAAATTAGGCCCAAGCTATCAATGCGGTTAATTTGAATTTACACAATCCAGTAATTGCTAGCCCAAATAGGGATGAAAACCATGGTTTCTTCGAATCACGTGAATGATCGGAGCCAGATAGACTACTAACTGCCAGAGTCTCAAATATTTGTACAGGATAAACTTGACGCCAATACCACCATCACTCGCGCTGACACTGGGGGATGCTAGTTGAGGATATTACTCGCTGTACTCTCATGTTTGTTATTACCAAGAAATGTAAGAATGGCGACTAACCATACCCTAGGATTTCTCAATCTACATCCCCGCTGATCAGTTTTTGGTAAAAGCTTGTTGGACAGAGTAAGGATTACCCTTATGACAGGAAAATCCGGACGGGGATCGTCAAATCATCAGTCCCGGTTTCATAGTGTGTCCTTTTTGTCTACTGAACCATGGATTCACTCCTCGGCTGATTCCAACTTGCATGACGAAGGTAACAGCCGACTAGTTACTCGAAAGCAAATATCAGTGCAAACAAATGGAAGAAGGTAACACGAAGTTATAACAGAAATTGGACGTGTGTCAATCGTCAGAGCTATACGAACGCAGCAAAAACCTGCAAGTTAGCACAAGTACTGACTAAACGTTGACAAACTTCCTTATGGTTGTCGGCTGTAACTAAAAGTCTCACAAGATCACTGGTGCACAGCCTTTGACTTAAAACTCGGGACCACAAAGGAGGTTGGTTACCAAACATCGGAGGGATAGTGACTGTAAGATTGGTGTTTTCGTGGGTTGCCCAACTCGCCCCGACACTTCTCCATCAGTAAATTTACTAGTAGTGTAGGGAACAGATGCGCATTGTTATCAGTCTCTTAATAATACACTGAAACAGACAGGCGCAACAGTGTTGTCACACTGGTCGGTGAGATCTCATTCTATGACGAACCTTGTGAGTCGTGTCAACTGTGTGCTTAAAGTTTTCATGTCTACTTCGTGGAAACCGCATCAGAATGTGTGTTCACAGCTGCGAATTTGCAAACTAAAGGAAAATGAGGAAAATCCTTTTAAAAAACCATTTGGCACGTGCAGGGGCGATTTTAGGCTGTAATTCTGTATTATCTACACACCCAGGCAGGCCGGTTCCATTTCACCGTACTAATTGAGCTGATGGTTTGAAATGGGAGCAATTAACAGAGTATTCCGAGGTATGTGATAATTGGACATCGTACACTAATTAAAATCCCTCAATCAGAAGTCAGTAGTTAACGTAAACAAACTGTGTCCTAACAACCTGTAAGAAAAGTTGTCCCGTCTGTTGTTCAGCTGCAGCTTTTTTACAGCACCTTCCTTGCTAAAGTTCACTCTACTTTGACAGGTATACGCTGTGCTACTTATCTGTGTCTGATGCTATTCGACCTAGGAATGGACTCCTAAAATACCTGGTTACATTCATTGGGCCATTGTGTACTTTGAGTTAACCATCCGTTCCCAAACATCAGTACAATAGATCGATTGATAGACTGACAGCTCTTCAGCTGTTTGAAGTAGATTGCCATGGCAACATGAATTGGAGTGGACGATTGTCTGGGGAACTTAGCGATCGTTATATAGGCCCACTGAATCGCGTACACAACACATTCACGCTGCATGAACATCAATATGTTGTCTGGCAAGAAAAGCCAACTGACCAAACCACATGACCTACATTGGGTGTACAAAAATCTCCGATTGATGTCTAAAGTCCAGCCGGCTTTTTACTCTTTGAGCCCCAGTAGTTGTCTGTTTCTTTCGCTGTTGTTCAGCCCTAATTAATTTGATACAATCCAGATGTGTAAAGCGAGTTCAAGTGAATTTATAGCATCCGAAATGTACGTCTTCTTATTGTCCTCAAGGACTGAGTGTAAAAAAAGAATTTTTTGCGAGGTAGGCCAACTCTTGATGAGTCCGATGGTCACAAGAATGGCAATCTTATGAGAGAATGTAAAACTGTGAGGCAGTAAATCGATTGCTTGAGGTTTGCTATAGCCACCGGCTGATTCCTCAAATTGGCAACGGTTCGTAATGTGGTCTGCAGCCAAGTCAGGTTGGAACAATATGAAAATATTTACGTTCATTCGTTGTGCGGGTAGCTGCAAAGTGTCTGACTGACTATTGACTATGTACATCTGTAGTTTAGCAAATTGGCACCTACGCTGTTGCGAAGTTATGCTTATTCCAAATCACTGTGGTGCCTGTCCCTTGTTATTGTGAACTTATTTGACCTGAGTGTTTTACTCCCTTACACTACCGAGTGAAATTGCCTGGTCAAATTTTCAGCGATGTTGACAGATGAAAAAGTGTCTCGGTGAACGGCCTGACACCGAAATGGTCGCTTCAACTGTGGTGAAGCAAACCTAGACAGAACAGCCTACCACTCGAAACCTCACACCAACAAACGCTGAGCCAGTCGTGATAATAGATCATCAAGATGAACCACTTGGCTCATCTTATATAAAATTACACAACAGGAAACCAAAATTACTGGCTCTTTGCTAGGTGATGCTTATCCGAACCAACCGAAGTGCGTAGTGTGCAACAAAGCAGCGAAAGTAACTTATCGAACTTGCATGATCCCAGTTACATAACAGTGGGTGTGATCAACCTGTATGAGAACCCTGTTTTCCCTATTCGTCTGGCCTATAAGACACGCCTGATTCAGTTTTGAAACAGGTGAAACCAAACGAACTGCGAACACATTGTTAAGGATATCGTAACATATTTATGTTCTTATTTGACGTCCGAAACTAATCCATTTAATCTGACATACTAGTCAGCTGAGTTCATTATGAAAAAACGGATACTTTGCTGGCTTTGGGGAGCAAAACTTTCTGATTGTCTTCAAAAAGCGTTTGTCGGCCAGAGAATAATTGTGCATAATTCTCACCTCGGTGAGTCGACAAGAATTACCGATCGGTTTAGCTTTGAGTTACTTGTGAATTTTAACGATGTAGTTGCAAGATTACCTGGCTATTTATCATTAAGATGATCAGATTCTAATTGCATGAGAATCATAGTTTCTTCCGCAGGATAGATTTTATAACACAATCCAATAACTAATCTTTTGGTTGACTGTATGTTAGTTAATGATTAAAATAAGTTTGTCCAGACTATTTCGAAGTCCTGTATTACAAACCGTTAAGGAAGACAGATGGGCACTTATTTTCGATTCTTAGTAGTCGCTCTTGTCAAGGTTGTGAACATAATTTCAAGATCAGAGGTTTAAATCCCAACGAAACTGGTGATGGAACATCTATGCAAAAATATAAATCATAGAGGTGGAACTTTGCTCAACATTTTCCACAGGTCAATTGAAGTAAAAAGGTAATTTAGAAAACTAACGTGTGTTCTAAAAATTTAAGCAGCTGACCCATTGTCAGAACCGTGAAATAAAGTTAGTTCCATCTCAAACGGCTATCCCAATATGTTCGGTTTTTATCTGGTTCGGATTCCTTGGACAGGAGAGTCATGGTCCGAACTGACAACTTTCGTGTGAGGAATGTAAACTGTGGTGGAAATCTACTCGATTCATCGCTTATCCAAACCCCGACACAA